>NMRB01001646.1:118940-131284 GCA_002633025.1 Notospermus geniculatus | reverse complement strand
ACCCCCCCCCCCCCCGTTGCCAAAATCCTAGATCCGCCCCTGCAACGGAACACACCACGGTCAACGTGTCTTCCTTTCAGGACGAGAATCATTGAAAACTCTCATCCGCATCTTGAAGACGTATCTGTTGTGTATCAAACAACAGGAGTCATTTCAGTCAAACATGCTGAACGAAGAAGACAGATTAGGTCAGATGATACAAAACAGAACGTATGAACGATTGAAAATACGCGTGGGGTTCCTCATGGTCGCCGTCTTTTCTTGTGTCTCTGTGTTTATTTCAGTGAGCTACCTGGTGAGTGACGCAGTGAATTGAAAGGACATACTGACTATGTTGTTGTACTCTCACCTGTGTACGTTCAGTAGTAGATAAGCTAATATGCTTGCATAAACCGATGGCTGTGAGGCATTCAGAAAGCATGGCTGATGGGGCCTTTTTCGGCGAACCAATCATCAATCAGCGCCGATCGATCACGACGTGACCTGCTCAGCTGCTTCTTGCTATTTACACAAATTTTCAATAGACGACTTCACCATAAGGGCCCGGGTGCGATGGATCTCGCATACCGGTACCCGGAAGTAGTTGTACACAGAAATGCACGCGTCCCTATGCAGTCGATTTTAATCGACTGCATAGGGACGCGTATGCATAGGGACTGTATGGGTGGAGTTATTCGGCGGCGTTTATGCAGTAGATTAAAATCGACTGCATAGGGACGCGTGCATTTCTGTGTACATCTACTTTCGGGTGTGGGAGATCCATCGCACCCGGGCCCTTATGTTGAAGTCGTCCATTGCAACTGTCTTTAACGGATTTGGTTAGTTAGTATAAACACACTTGTGAAGGGTTTTCATATTTCACTCTTTTACACTTGTTTTAGCTGCTCCAACTCTACATACTATTCCCCCACGATTGGTCACCATTCCTTCAGGAGCTTGTCCGTCCATGTGCGCAGTATATCGTAGTGTTGATTGTGCCGGTGATAGAAATCATTGCGTGGAGAAGTGGACATCATCTCTGGCTTGACTGTCACATCAACCAGCTAAAGACTATCGGTTCGTACCGACATCATTTCACACGCATTTGCCTCTTTATTGGCGTTGGTTTTTTGTTGTACGATCCCGAAATTGAAAGTGAAAGTTTTTTACGTACCAGTATCTTTGATCAGGGGCCATATTCACGAAGCCTTCGCAACTTTGCGTGCACGCAAGTCTATTGTTTGGCTGCCTTACAATATTTGCGTGCATACGAAAAGTTGTGAAGGTTTCATGAAATGGCCCCTGGTAGAGAGTTGTTGAGGAATATAAGTAAACTGCAGTTGGTCCTATTTAGGATAATTTTAATTCACGATTTGCTTGGGAAATGATAAGGCAGCTTAAATTTGGCCTGTTTTCTAGGTATGGGATCAGTCCTAGTCATCTTTTCGGTCCTGGTCGCTGGTATCGTGTCATCGTGTACACGTGCCTATGGATTCAAGATAGTGTCTGTCTACTGGGTAATTCCACAGTTTACCCTTATGGGATTGGCACAGCTGGCAATCTTCACTGCAGGTAAAGGGGACGACATCGTAAAAGCAAGTAATCTGATCGCCACCGAGCAATATTATGCACTCAGATGTTCTTGCCAATCATGTGCATGAGCAGATTGCATCATGTGATCATAGGATGTCACATCGTATCGGATCCTCAATCTTCGTATCGGATCCTAAAACCTCGTATCGGACAGCCCTCCTAGTAGTTTTAGCCAATAAGGGCATAGGCCTATTATAGTTGCTAGGCAACTTAAGAATCTGTCCATCAGTATTTCAAGATGTCTGCCAAACAAAGATTTGCCACCCTGTCTGAGGAAGATATTCATCAAATTCTACAGGAAAAGCTAGGATTCAGAAAATACCAAGAGGAACTAGGCATGCAGTAAAATTGCTCAAGATGTTTTTGAACATTTGAATAATATAGCAAAGAGTGGTTGGCAGGTCGTCCAATATGGATTTTTAGCTCACCGGGGTGAGCTATTACAATGGTGCAGCGTCCGTCGTCGTCGTGTTCCGTTAGCAGGGCACGTTTCGTAACCGCCAGAGCTATTGATCTGAAACTTGGTACATATATACCCCTAGGTCAGATGACCCATGACACCAAGTTTCGGTCCGATTCGACTCTTAGCTTGGCCACCAGGTGGCGGAAACTGAAAACACAAAAAGTGCAATAACTCCTGAACTAATGACTAGATCTTCTCCAGATTTTTATCATAGGTGTATCTAATAAGGATACATAACATATATAACGGGTTTTTGATTTGACCTAAGGTCACAGAGGTCAAAGTTCGACAAAAGTGACGAACCTGCCACAGTTTGTCATTATTTCACAAAGCGACTTCATATCTTGCATAAACATGCATTGGAGGGGTACCTTTAAAAATACCAATTTCGGCCCAATTGAGATACCCGCGTGACAAACTTTGCTATGCGGTGGCGATGTGATCGAGTGACCCGTCGTAACGTCATTGACGTCATTTTAGGTGTTGACGTTGCGTCATGAAAAAGTGACCTGTACATTTTTCTACAGGAATAATGAGACAAAAACGTTGCTTTTATCGCCAACCTGTCTCCTCATTTTAAGGAAAAAAGCAAGGAGATTAAAGAAATTTTCGTCTGCTACTGGATGATGTAAGTTTACTGCCAGGCGACCAACAGAAACAGGTTATTTTCACTCCAGAAATAAATGGAAATAACGTTAGAAAAAAGAAACTTCGGGCGCATCGATCGCAGCGCCGCATCGTGACGTCAGTTCCGCGGGTACCTCATTGGACATCCAATATGGCCGCCAGGTGGCGTAACCTGAAAACCAAGTAACTGCTATTACTCAGGAACGACTTGACGTAGAGTGCTCAAATTTGATATTTACGTCCCTCTAGATGACCTTTACATGCATGTCGAATTTCGGCCTGATTTGACTTCCAACATGGCCACCAGGCGGCGTAACCCAAAAATAATCAAAGTGCTGTAACTCAGGAACGACCTAACCCAAAGTGCTCCAATTTGCTATGTGGCCCCCTGCAGATGACCTTTATGTGCATGTGAAGTTTCGGCCTGATCGGACATCCAATATGGCCGCCAGGTGGCGTAACCCAAAAATCATCAAAGTGCTGTTACTCAGGGACGACTTGACTCAAAGTGCTCCAATGTGCTATGTGGCCCTCTGCAGATGACCTTTATGTGCATGTGAAGTTCTGGCTCAATCGGACATCCAATATGGCCGCCAGGTGGCGTAAACCGAAAATCGTCAAAGTGCTGTAACTCCGGAACGACGTGACCCAAAGGGCACCAATGTGCTAAGTGGCCCCCTCCAGATGACCTTTATGTGCTTGTGAAGTTCCGGCCCGATCGGATATCCAATATGGCCGCCAAGTGGCCCCCAAATCATCAAAGTCCTACTCGGGAATGACTTGAACCAGATTGCTCATCCCTCCGTCATTAGACTGTTATGTCCAACCCGGTGAGCACATGGTCCATGGACCATGCTCATCCCTCTGTCATTAGACTGTTATGTCGGACTATAGACTGTTATGTTATTTTATGTTATATTATTAGACTGTTATGTCGGATTAGACTGTTATATCGGACTCGGCTTCGCCTCGTCCGATATAACTTTTCTCCATCCAACAAAAATCTATATTGGACTCCCCACCATGCATTATGTGGAGAGTATCGGCTGTTGACGCCAGGTGTGCCTTCGCGCGCAAAAAAAACAATGCTTTCGTCGACGAGCGTTTCCGCGCACGGAAACGCTCCAATGGAAAGCCATCCTGACAATAACAACACCGATATCGCCTCGTCTGCGTAGCGAGGAAGTTCAGTGGCAAGTAATCGCTCGAGATATCGCCTAGTGTGCTGCTGCTGAGGGCTCCGTGCCGTCTCGGACAGTTGATAAACCATCGCTAGATCATATAAACGTTGCCACGCATAGGCTGTACGAGTCGAGGAGTGACATCTTTTGCCGACAACTGGACATGCGTCTTATATGGCAGTGCAATCTTCCAAGTCGTCGGTGAAAAATCCTTCTTGTGTATTATCATCTTCTAGATCTATTCTACATCGAAACATATGTTACCGACTCGATTCAAGGGATCAAGTGAATCCTTACCTCGTTGTTCTTTCTTTTTCAGGTTTTGTTTTCTGCTATCTTGAAAGCCCATCAGGTCTACAGACGTTCGTAACTATGCTGGCTCTGTGCCTTAGCTTCCTTACTACAGCGATTGAAGCACTTCTTGTTACAACAACAGGTAGGCCTATAACCCCGCCTATAACAAACAATTTGTCGGCACAAACCTATGTTGTAACAGGAGCAGTCAGCCGCGCATATTGCCAACAGATGGCAGCAAAGTTCTAGCGGACCAATGTACAGGAAAATGTACGTGATTGCTGCTCGATCAACAATGACTGGGTCTGCTAAATGCATTGAATTGGGCCGTAGTGGCACCTAGTGGTCAACTCGCTGACAGCTCCTATTGGCAAGACCTAACGGGAATCTAACTTTCTCAAACACCTATGGCGGTACACATCAGCCGCGTAAAATATAGGACTACATCGTACATCAGTCGCACTTCGAATCAGCCATGCAAAACAAGATCAATTATTTTCAGATATCCATCTCTTGGCCCATGATTATGACCTCGTGTACTACATCCTTGCTGGAATTCTTGTATTGATTCTTCTCGGTGTGTTCGCGCCTTCTGCGGTTCTGTACGCCCGAGCGAACAAAGCGATTAGTGATGTCATCCAAGACCGGGAGGCAAGGAGCAGAACTTCTTTACGACACTCTGGGCGACACGCCAATACTACTGACCAACTTCCTGTAACCACGAGCCAAGAAGATGCATTGGACAATGAACCCTTGTAGTATGTCACCAGACCTAGTCACTATAGGCCTACAAATGTACGTTGAAGTCGCTGCCCCGCATGGGGTCTGGCCGGATTCCTTGATTGCGTCGTCGTGAGGCATTCAGAAGCAGGCGTATGAGACTGCAGATCGAGACATATCATCTACTATCAACAGGTGTATAAATACAGCCCACACATGGCCGGTGTGTGTAGAGCCTGGAGAAAAGTCTTGTCGTGCCTTAGGCGCGAATCCAGGGGGCGCACCCGGCGCCCCTCCACTTTCGGCAATGAACAATTCTGTAAAATTCACCGTGAAATTCTGAAATTTGGAGCAAATCATTGAAATTCACCGCATATTTCAATGATTCTAACATAGTGCGCCCCCTCTTTTCCGAAATCGTGGATCCGTCCCTGAGAACCACCACAAAGGTATTCAGTAAGTGCTTACCAATGTTTACCTACATGTACGCGACAGGGTTTCTTTTAGATTACAGGATTTGGCTGGTTTATTGTTCTTGACGAAACTGTCAAAAGCAGCAGAAAGGATTAAGCTGTTTTGAACTTGTTCCCAATGTCCTCAGTCATGTCAGACAGTTGGTCAAGATTCTCGAAAAGAACCTGTGTCCTCTTGAATACGTCTATTCAGTGCATAGACCTACCTACATGTGTTTTTGCCAAACACCCCTTTTGTATCAAAGACAATTTTGCACACTTACATGTACTGTACACACACACAGAATAAGTATTCGCTTGATCCGTAGTTCGGTTTTTTTGTGGACATTACGTAACAAAACTTTGAAACCGGGTTGATGAAATTTTCATTAAACCTCTTATCAGTACGACGAACAGGGTTAGATTCACGGCACAGTTGACGGCAAAGGTCGTATAAAAACAAACTTTATTTCATCTTCTAGTCTAGTAAGTGTACAAAACATGATTTAGAAATACCACGATGTTCTTGTACCACAAACAGAGGCATGAGAGGTAAGAGCTTCGAAGAGAAGTGAAACGCGTCAGAATACATTTTTGTATAATTATCAAATTCCTTCTCTCTCTCTCTTCGCTTTTACATTCTGTGAGCAGTCAGTACAGCCTACTTGGCCAATGTTTGCCAATAATTTTGGAACAGTGTATAATAAAGCAGGCCTCACACGAGGGCGGTTCTGACGGCGATTCAGCAGGTTTTGAACCGTGCTGAACCTCAATGACACCGCCTAGACACCGTGGGGGTGTTCGCCATTAAACACCGCCTCGTTTTTGGAACCGCAGGATTTTCAAATGTTTGAAACTTCCACGGCGGTTCTCAAAACCGGGAATCACCGAGTTGCTACCTTGTTGGCACCTTTCACAACCCTTCAGAACCGCTAGTGAACAAAATGGCTACCGGGTTGTAGCCACCTCGTAACACATGTATCCCCTAGATCGCATATGGACCGTACATGACCGCAGTTGTACCGCATGTCTACCTTGCTGACAACCGCATCAGCACCTTATCCACACCGCCGTCATTTTGGACGATTCAGCACGGTTTTGAACAGTGTTGAACCGCCTTCAGAACCGTGGTTTGGCACAAGTAGGTGAAAACACGGTGTGGATAAGGTGCGATGCGGTTGTCAGCAAGGTAGACATGTGGTACACTGCGGTCAAACGTGGTATTAGAAGGGTGTTGTACGGTGTTACATTCGGTGTTTGATTATCAGTCAGAAAATGTCATGATCTAATGCCTACATATTTCACATATAAATTAGGCAGAGAAGGAAAACAATAGGGTTGTGACTAATCAACATCTCAGCTCTCCAAATCGGACTCCTCTGAAACGTGTTTCACAGGGGTCCGATGGGACGGTGGAGCCTAAAGGTCTGTCTACACGATCATACATTTGTTCAAAACATCATCATACATTTGTATGATGATGTCCAAGCTTGTTTGTCGATTTCTGTCTTGTGACAATGCAGCTAAAATTTTGAACATCATCATACATTGTTCAAAACAGCATCATAGCCCTGTATGATGATGTTCAAGTTTGTTGGGGATTTCGATGTACAGTCCAACATTCATGGACATTGTATGATGAAGTATGATGGAGAAAGGATAATGTTGGATGATGTTCAAGTTTGTTGGGAAAACCATCCACACGATCATACATTTGTGCCTGAACATCATCACACATTTTTGGGGATGTTTTGCATTGGCAAGATGAAACATGCAGCTAAAAATTTGAACATCATCAAACATGTTCAGGTTTGTTGGGAAAACAGTCCACACGATCATACATTTGTCCATGAACATCATCACACAAATTTGAACATCATCATACATGTTGGTTGCTGTTCAGGTTTGTTGGGAAAACAGCCTACACAATCAAATATCTGTCCATGAACATCATCATACAAATGTATGAGGATGTTTTGAACAAATGTATGATCGTGTAGACGGGCCTTAAGGGATTTAAATGTAATGTCGTCGAACTGCGACAAAAGATACCTTGAAACTCTGAACACACTATCTGGCACATTTACGGATAATTACAACCTGTTACATACCTCTTATTTTGATGTTTTCGTCGAATGTTGGTATCATTTTCCTAGTGTTATTAAACAGAAGGGAACGAGCAATTTTGTTGGGCGGGACAGTGTCCAGCAGTGGTCACCGCAGTGGTCACGGTCGACAACAGGAGCAAGGCCACAGCCAGAAGGACGGCCAAATTACAACCATGCTTCTAGCCGTGTCAACATGTTATATGCTGTGTTTACTCCCACTACAGCTTACCAATACGTATTACAACTACGCAGTAGTCCGCAGAACGCCAAAATCAAAAGCAGTTCGAATGTTTATAAAATACATTGCACAATTTCTCCCATTACTGTAACTACGGGATTACCAATTTTTATGCATACACATTACCGTTGCAACATGCGTTGCGTGAAATGCTGTTTTGCTCTGGTAAAAAGTGGACGATGAAAGGAATAATTCCTAAGCGTGAAAAGTAGCGAAATAGTGTCAGCCTAGTTCTAACTCCGACGCGCGACCATTGCAAATGACCAAATGTTGCCGTCTATCAGGGGGTGCGGGGTGGGGGACTGGGGGACGCCGTGATTTAGTTCTATTTGGGGTCTGAAAGGGCAATTTTGCAGACAAGGAACCACATGTATTCTTCAAAGTTAAGAGATTTTTTGGGATCCCAATATTGCCAAATATTACAATGCATCCGTGTTAGTAAATGTCAGGGACCGTTCTATAGATAAGTGCGTACTTCTCTGAGTTCCCCGGCAAAAAGAATAAACTCCCAATCTTAATTTGCAGAACAACCCACTCTGTATCGAAATCTCCCAGTTTAATTAAACCCGTTAGATTTACATCTGAATTCCTGCATTCCAGCGATAATGCTACGAGACTGCGTGTATACCTCCTTTCTGGAGAAAAAATCAGAATTCTGTTGTTAATCTCATCGAATCCAGACATGTAAAAAAATAAGTCCAAACCAAGTGCGTACTTTTCAAGCCTACCTTCTCTACTTTTCTTATAGAAATTAGCTTTTTCCAGATGGTACATGTAAATTCCGAAATATGTACGGGTCTTCACAACATTGGTAAAAAGAATTACATCTCCTGACCCTGGTACGTAAAATCCACTCATATGATTTGCCTCGGATTTACCAATGATCTCTATTCGGGAACACTGCAATTTGTTTAGGAACCAACGAAACTGATAAGAGATGAAAATATTCTCAAATTTTCCGTCGTATCTTGTTTTCGTGTGGTGACAGATGACAAGTCCTTGTTTGTAGTCCGTGTGGTAGTTAAGCGTGAGTATTTCATGGGCATCATGGCCTTCATTAGCACCACAGATTCGCCCTGAGCACTGCCTATCAAATATGCCAATACGTTCACCGTACACGGTATACAGGGCCCAATCTCCACACACAAGTCCGCTCAGACACCTTTCCTTTGATTCAAAGCAACCGGTAAAGATGTTCATGTCGTTTAGGTCGTATTGTAGTGGAAGTAACCGCAGCTGTTTTAACTTGAAACTACATCTTACTCTGTACGAGAATCTGGAAAGTTTTTTATACTCGATTACTTTCAGCTCTCGTTTATGATGTTCCGCGCAGAAAAGTATTGTCCACTGCAAATCATCGCCGAAAAGTCGACATGCTCCGGTGATTGATATGTCCGGCAAAGCAACGGCTTTCTTTAATGTTCCTCTTTTGCTGCCTGAAAGAGGACAGCATGTGACTTAGTGCCACTTGCTATGGAAATTACATTTACAAACATTTCATTTTTTCAGTGAGGGGGCATTTTAATGGACCACGGTATTGCCACTTTTTCTCGACAGCCTGCGCCACTCTCCAGCCCAAGGACGAACTACGTTGTCGGCGAATTGACCCGATTTACTACGTACATTTTATAAAGCATTTTTGTAGTTCGTGTTGCTGCCGCTACGTCGGTAGTCAAATTATCCATTAGAGATCGCATACCGTGGTCCTTTAACTCCTGGATGCGAAAACATTTGCCAGAAAATTATCTTGTGTCATCGCCATGGTGTAGTGCCCAATGTAACTGAATTTCATGTCCCCGCGATATACATGTGGAATGTCCCCCAGCAATACATTTACGGATTAATCAAAACTAAGGATTAAAGATTCAATTGAACTATCTTTTGTGAAGATGGGTGAAGTGGCTGGCTCCACTGATTAGCGATCACAAAGACGAAGACGAAGTCGAGGTGAAAATATGAGATGAGATTCACAGTGTATTCGCAGCAGCAAACACGGACATGGTACACACTGGAAGATATAAACATGGAGGAAACATAAGTTTGCTGTTTGCAGACGAAAAGAATAACAAATGGGCATGTCTGCCCGAAGAACACCTCATGGACAACAGGCACTACCACACCGTACGGTGGCGCCGCCGCACAACGAGTCGACGAACTAATCGCTTTGGACACTTCGATTACTTTAGGCCTAGAAACTGTCATAATTCTCGTTCAAAGTGACAAAATCTGATACTTAGATGAGTTAGCAAACTACTAAGATATTACAATAGGATGGTAGGCCTACTCACAGTAGCGTGAACCTGCATGAGGGCAGCGGAGTTCGTTTGCAACGTGCGAGGGGCAGCTTTTTCACAGGCTTCGGCAAGTAGATCTAGGCCATTAGTCTCGAGATCGTCACACCGGTCTTGCGAATCCGAAAGGAACCTGTTAAGCAGCACCGCGTCTCCAGAGGGTTCTAACTCTTCGCATGAGTCGTCGCTGAGATCTGCTTCGGCAAGCAAGAGCTCCTTTTCAAGTCGTAGACGTCGTAGCTTTGACTGAGTCCTCTGTAGGGCGACGATGGCCTCTTCTTCCTCTTCCAGGAAACGTAGATGTGTTCGTAGTTGGGTCACCTTAGCACTGGCGACCGAAGTTGTCGATTTCGTACGTGACATCGTAGGAGTATTCGTGGTGAAGAGATTTCACTGAAGTGGCTGGCTCCACTGATTTGCGATCACAAAGACGAAGACGAAGTCGAGGTGAAAATATGAGATGAGATTCACAGTGTATTCGCAGCAGCAAACACCGACATGGTACACACACGTGGAATCTGGAAGATATAAACATGGAGGAAACATAAGTTTGCTGTTTGCACACGAAAAGAATAACAAATGGGTATTTCTGCCTGAAGAACACCTCATGGACAACAAGCACTACCACACCGTACGGTGGCGCCGCCGCACAACGAGTCGACGAACTAATCGCTTTGGACACTTCGATTACTTTATGCCTAGAAACTGTCATAATACACACAAATTCTAATTCAAAGTGACAAGATCTGATACTTAGATGAGTTAGCAAACTACTAAGATATTACAATAGGATGGTACTAACTGATTTGAAGATTATCACACGCATGAAAATGAGGGCCCATTTCGGGAAGCCATTGAGAAGAAAAGCACATAACAGTGCAATCAAACTCGATTTACACCAGATTCTGGGTTGCACAACACGAGACAACTTGTCCTACAAGGGGAGGGGAATACTATGGAGTTAGTAAAGCCCCTTTTTTGACCATTTACCTCTTTTCCTCATCGGTACGCAGCAAAACAGTTGGGCAAGTCACCTCGGACGTTTGTCAAATCGACAACAACATGGCGGATGACGTGTTCCCGCGAAAACTGGGTCATCCAAAAATACGGAAGCGCGCAAGGCGCACCTACAATGGGGATTTGGCCTAGTGGTTTAAGGCGTCTGCCCCTTCGTGCTGGCGATTGATGCCTCCTGCGAGGGTCCGTGGTTTCGAATCTGGAAGAAGGACGTGATGACCTTCACCTTAGAAACCCGTTTCTATTTCATATCTATCATTTGTATCTCCTTTATGTGACCCTTCGCATAACATAAAACTGTTTGGGTTGGAGATTGTTTGGACTACTCGCAGGGTACTGATGGACGCCTCCTTTTACATGGGCCATTGAACCATCTTTTTTGAAGATGGGGATTTGGCCTAGTGATTTAAGGCGTGCTGCCCCTTAGTGCTGGTGATTGATGTCTCATGCGAGGGTCCGTGGGTTCGAATCTGGAAGAAGGACGTGACCTTGACCTTAGAAACCCGTTTCTATTTCATATCCATCTTTTGGGGAAGTGGTTTTTTCCATGACCATTATCCGTGCTATGCAGGTGTTTCACGGCGTGTTTTGGTGGGGGTTGGGGAAACAACCGGAAACATCGACAGATGAATTATTTCAATCATGTTGGTGTGCACTCACCAACAGTGGAGTGAACAGGTAAAATGGGAACCAGCCCAGCAATTCCCATACGTATCAATAGCGGCGGCACCTGGAAATAATTTATTAAGTGCACAATCAAATCTATGGGCGGTTATATGTGCAAAAATAGGACGTGGCGAAACGAGATGTCATTTTGTAATTAAACAGATATAAAAACGCAAAACAGGTATAAAATACGGCAGTTTAATTCTTTTTACGACGAACAAGGAGGTTGAAGAACAAGGAGGTCGAAAAACAAATACAATAAGGCACTACCGCTGTTTTTTAATGCGGAACAAGGACGTCGGCAGTCGACAACTATTTTCGTTGATCGTCTTCTAAAAGTTTGGAACGCGGAGGTTCAGAAACGAGGACGTTGAGAAAAAAGACGCTAGACGCAAGGACCCTGAACGCCGCGTAGCGGCAAATGGACGAAGCGCTACTGATCAATACCACGGGTCACTCACTCTCATTCCACCTCAGAGACGGGCTCAGGCGAAATGTGATAGATTTACCCAATATGCCGGCGTTACGCGGTGTGAAGGCGGATTTTGTTTATGGAGGGCCGGACAAGTGTATTTTGGAGTGTCCAAGTCGGGTAGACCGTTGAAAAGTGTTACGGATTATAACTTTGAGGCTGTTTTAGGTTGGGAGAATTTTATTGCAACGTCATCGGGTCAAAGGTTATTTATCACCGAACGTTTCCGAAGTTCGCCGGTGT
>NMRB01001646.1:90854-102259 GCA_002633025.1 Notospermus geniculatus | reverse complement strand
CCCCCCCCCCCCCCCTGAGAGGCTTCTGCCCCCCCTGGACCAAAAAGTTAAATACGGCCCTGCAATTGCTGTGCCAGAATTTGCAACACGATTCATGAGTAGTTGCACAGGTTTGTATGTATGCTGCGGCTAAGTTTTCGCTTATCAATCGTAATTTTGCACGGGTCATGATGCCAACATGGGCCTGGCGCTCAGCTGACTATGACCTGCCAACTCAAGAGGTTGAAACAGGGGACACGAGAGACGAAGTATGAATAATTCACCTTTTTAATGGTTAGCAAGCAAATACAATGTACATAGCGTTCCGTGTGGAAATCAGTGGAAACGACCAGTTAATATCTCTTGGTGAATCGAGGTAGATGCTATACACATGGTCTGTTATTCGCTTAAGATTGCAGCGTATTATGAGATGTTTACTGGTCCAACGCCCCTATGTCAAATGAATCACCCGCCATGTTCGACAGAGTTGCGTTGCTGGTCACGTGACCAGTTGTCAGGCAACGTGATTCAGTACTATCCGAGAAGGTCGGCTGTTCCGAAGGTGTTCTTCCCCCACCGTAAAAGGAATAATATCGAAGTAAATAACCAAGTATGTCGTCAAAACAGCAGAATATGATTGCGAACGCTTAGAAAGAACAAAAAAAGAATAAATTATACAACTCTTGCTAGCTTTTAAAGATTCATTTAAAGAATTTATTAGTTTCATAGGCACACAGTGTGGAATAAATGTAGGGAGTAAGCTATCTCGACGTCATGGCCATTCTATACCACAGGACGTGGCCGGTTTGTTCAGGGCCTCGTACGTTAGGGAGCTAAGCTAAGAGGACCTGATTTCTTCAGGATGGAGAGTTTTTGTGCATGTTGATTTTTTAAATTTCCACTTCGTAGCTACATGTACGAATAGCTACGAAGTGGAAACGAAATATTGATTTCAATGTTTAATTTACACCGTAACTCTATCGGTGTAACGTCATACGCTAAAAGACGCTCTTACAGAAGACGATATTTGCGGTACTAACCATCTCCTGAAATACATTACGTCATGGAAATGAAGTCCGATTTCGTATTTCGTACTTCGTGTTTCGTAAGATTTGTGAACCTCACTGTTCTAGTTTGTCACGCGGGTTCCCCATTGCATCGCCGATGGTTCTCTGCACAACCAGGTGGTGCAGAATAGCGGGCCCACGCCGGCATATTCTGACGACCTTGAAAGTACGCTAATAGATGCTATATTCTAATAGTTGCTATAAACGTAAACTTTACGAAAGTTAGAATTTCCAAATCGATCTTTCTGATGGTCAATTAACAGTATATTACCAAGAAGAGTGTCAAGCGCTACCTGCTTAAAAGATGCAGGATATTTCAGTGCGCCACTGACTCGAATTTGCCTCACCCTATCTTTGACATGCGTGAGTAACAAACTGTCCATACATGTAGAATCACACATTATCTTTATCAGGGCTAGGGAACTTGAGGCTAACTTATTTGTTAAATGTTTATAACGTACAATGCTCGTTCCAGACCGTATGTTCGTCTTGGCGACGTCGATTTGACCGAAAGCTTTCAAGTTGAAAACTTGTCCCTCTGATAAATCTTTCATTAAATTGTGTATAATTATAAATTGCAACGATTCGGGTTTTACTTCCAGAATTATGATTGCCTTATTCACCTCTTGGAGAAAGTGAATGTAGGCAAATATATGTTTCTTCTGGAAGTTTTTAAACGTTACAGAATTATTACGTAACATTGTGTAGACTACTTTACCACGTTCCACCTTCACGACAGTGTAATACATGGCAATTGTAAGTAAAGAAGAATCGTCGGCTTCAACATATGTAAATGCAAATTTGCTGATATCAATGAAGTGCGTGGACCGTGATAACTTATTCAGAACGTTTCTGTTGATGTCATTACATTTAACGTACCTGAACATGCGGCGCACTTCAGTGGGAAGCCATAAACTTCCGATAAACTTTCCCTTGCAAAAGTCGTAGAGTTTCACAACACCAGTCAGTAGGCATCCTTTAGCGGATTGTTTGTATGTGTGCATAAACGTGTAATTGGAAACCGATCCAAAGAGCAGCGTTGACGTTTTTAGATAGAACTTATGTTTGTAAAGCAAGCGATAGCTTTTCCCATCGGCTAAACCATACACAACAATCTTCGTCCACGGCACTGGTCTTTCTTCATAATAGACCATTACTACAGGACGGGTATCATGAAAGCGTACTACGACAGGAATATGTTTATCAAATGACAGAGGTCGAACAAATGGGATTGTCCTACTTAAGTGGTACTTCGCAGAAAATTTTGCCTGTGTGTGTGACGTGTATATTAAGAACACAGTGCACTTACCAATATCGCTGTCGTACAATTCTATAAAATCTAAGTCGAAAGCAGCAGTATGTTATCAAGTGAACATTGTGCTTCGCGAGCTACATGTAGCACGTTCATGATAGGTAGGAGCTGTCGGACAGTTGACCAATAGGCCTAGGTGTCACTACGGTCCAATTCAATGCCCAGCGGACCCATTCGCTGACGATAGGTAGGGGCTGTCAGGAAGTTGACCAATAGGTGTCACTACGGTCGAATTCAATGCCTTGCGGACCCGTTCATGGTTGACTGAGCACCAAGCGGGGGAATGTTCTTTTATATCGGCCGGCTAGAACTTCGCTGCTATCTTTTGGCAACAAGCGTGGCTGACTGCCCCTATTATCCTAATGTCTTAGTAGTCTCATTTGCAGTTGACTACTTTGCAAAATAAAATATTCTATCAACTGACGGGAAAAAACGTCTCAAAAAGCCTAATTGATAGAATCTAATAGGTGTGATAGAATCTAATGCCCCGGCATCCTGATGTTCCCATGTATTGTTTGTCGCAGAATTGGGGGGGGGGGTCTTTGTCTCTGTAAAGAGTTCATTTCAACGGCGCCGCTTAGTCTGTAAAGTTTTAGGGCCATATTCATAAAGGGTGTTTAGCCTGATCAGCATACAAGTTCTGCATTACACAGGTTAAACGCCTAGAAAACTATTGTTCCGCCTTCTGTATGCTGCCTGATCTCTGGCATTTACCCACAAAATGATCACACGCGTCTAACTTTCCTGCGTCTCAGTGTGCGAGGACAAAAGAAAGTGTTGGACAAATTCTAGACAAGACTGCCTGATCGTTTAACTTTTCCTTTGTCCTCTTGTACTTAGACGCATGAAAGTTGTACGCGTGTGATTATCCTGCGGGTAAACGTCTCTGGTGAAGCACCATCAGACATCAGAAAATAACACCCTTTATAAATATGGCCCACAGAGACTAAGGCCCACGTGAACCAACATGTCTATCACATACCTTGACTTGAAACATCATGGCACCAGGATACTGGGATGCCTCTTTCTTTTCCATGCAGGAACCCTTCTTCTTACTTGTCTGACAGATGTAATGTGTTTGTTCCGGCAGGACGTCGAATGTCGAACATTTTAGTCGGAGACACATGGCAGAGCACGTCAACAGTGAAACCACTTGTTGAAGAGGATTGCCCAAATCGGGTTTTAAAATACCCCATCCTCGTACAAGTCTACTGAAATATTTATTGTGGCAACATCCAACCATTTTCAGTATTGTTAATACAACATGTAAATTTGATTATGTATGAGAATATGTATGAGATGTACATGTAGTACGAAAACACATTGACGTCTGCATCACTCTTGATCATTATTTCACATCATTCAAAAGAACTGTAGTAGAAGCGGTAGTTCGAAGTTTTATCAGGATCACCCATCGCCCTTCGGCTTACTCGCTCTCCACGTGGAGAGCCATAAACCGAAGGGGGAACGGTACAAAACTGCGTAGGGATTTTCCAATCTGTTGGCTACAGATGTTAAAATATGAAACGATTTTAATATACATGTATAGCTTGTTTATCAGTTTTCAGCCACATTGTTGTAGGCATGCCTTGTTGAAAGGTGCCTAGGCCTACAGGATGAACATTCAAGCCGGAAAAACAGATACATCTTCAGCTTGAATACAAGGCAGCCAATCGGAGAAGAGGAGCGAGTCTAAAGCTCTGCGATGGGAGGGTGAGCGATCAGCCATCAGAGCTTCATTTGGCAATAAATTTGACCTTCCTATATGATAATAACTGGCAATACATTCATCACTGTAGCTGATGATCATCCACATCATGAAAAATCGGAGTCTTCGTTGACCTACACGAACCCGACACACGGCTGACATTAAATCTTACTGACGTAACGGAGACAACCAGTTTTGTACATTTAATGGTACCATTAATTGTAAAAGCCGAAACGGAAATGCGGAAATACTCGAAACGGCAGAAATAATCGTAATAGTCGAAATATGACCGTATTAGCGTACCTCTTGAAACGTCCGTACACTCATATGGGACGTACGCACGTCCCATGCGACTGTTGGGACGTCTCACGATGCGTTAAAATTATACCTCCGCCCTTTCCCCCAAAAATATAAACAACCCTAAAATGGGGTTCTATATCCCCATTTTCGGCCAACGGAAAGGTGCCTGCATGGCGCGCGGGTATTAATACACTGTGTTTTTTTACCCTAACAACCAAATCTGAGGATTGGAAAAAAATAACTGTTGGTGCAAAACTAGGGATCAGACCCACCAAAGATTCATGTGCAAGCACTAAACTTATGGTTAGAATTCAGAAATGGTGGCCTTGATTTTTCTGGCACGGCCAATTAACTCAATGCGATTTGGACGTACACACTTAATCGTAAGTAAATGCACAGCTAAGAAACTTAAATATTTTCCAAAATCTTCAGTGGATTAACTTTTGCTTTTTACGGCAGATATTTAGAGCCTTACGAAAACTACCTTGGCAAAAGTTTGAGAGTGTGAAAGAAGTTGGCCGATTTCACACGATGCATTATGCTGGTCGTGCGTCTGGTCGGCGTGCGATTTTACTGAGTTTAATTCAAGAGAGAAATCTGCTGCGGTGAATAGGCCTCTTAGATGGAAGGGGTTAAATCAGGTTGCATCAAACAGCCCATCATTTTATAGTTGGGTCTTCATTTTATAGTAGTGGGGTCTTCGTTTTATAGTTGGGTCTTCGTTTTATAGTAGTGGAGGGTCTTCGTTTTATAGTTGGGTCTTCGTTTTATAGTAGTGGGGGGTCTTCGTTTTATAGTTGGGTCTTCGTTTTATAGCAGCGGGGGTCTTCTTTTTATAGTTCAGGGTCTTCGATCTTCTGTCTTCAGTCTTCGATCTTCATTCTTTGGTCTTCGATCTTTGGTTATAGACACCCCCGAGTTGCGTCGTCGCTGAATGCAATGGCGATGCCTCTGGGCATGGATCGCGAATTCACTCCATTCTTCGCTCGCCTTCTCGCACGCTTCTGGTGAGATTGCGGGGAAAGCCAGTGAATTTTCCTTTCCCCAACTCGTACCACACCCTTTCACAGCGCAATAGGCTTATTAAGGGCTGTCCTGTAGAGTATCGAAGAAAATCGTGGAAAATGCCGTCCGTCGATTGCCGAAATCATTCACTGATGTATTGATCTACAGACATTGGACGCGGTAAAAAAACAACGGGAATAATGCATGCTCCCATTTCGTCTGTTCTGCGGAATGTTCATTCCGTTCCGCATTATCGACTAAGCCTTTGCGTCGTCGGATGTACACTCCTTTCGCAGTGTCTTCTCACTCGTACCTATCGTTCATAGACACTGCTTACAATAGCCCGATCCCCGCCGATTTACCGCATGGTGGCAGCACTAGTCAGCGGCCAAATAGCGCGGGAAACAGCGCCGGCGTTGCTCCCAGCTTCGGCCTGTTCAACAAGATCAATCACTA
This sequence comes from Notospermus geniculatus, assembly GCA_002633025.1. Classification (NCBI taxonomy): domain Eukaryota; kingdom Metazoa; phylum Nemertea; class Pilidiophora; order Heteronemertea; family Lineidae; genus Notospermus; species Notospermus geniculatus. The sequence goes on along the minus strand of NMRB01001646.1, from coordinate 96,432 downwards.
CAAACAGAATAATCTCGTATAGAGCGCCGTTATCCACTTCTTTAGCGATGTTTCAAAACAAAAAAGGCACGAGCTAAACACTGAAAAGTGCAAAGTGACACTGCATACTGGACACGGCGGGGGGCAGCCATTGCTGTTGTAGACTAGTCGTGCTACGTCATAATGCAACTGTCCCATATAAAATGCTTTCCGACGAGTGACCAGTCTGCCGTGGTTGTCAAGGACGCTGACAGTGAACCAATCAGAAAATGTTTCATGTATTTCGTTAGTTACGCAAACGCCCTCTAGTGGTAAATCGGCGGGGATCGGGCCATTGTAAGCAGTGTCTATGAACGATAGGTACGAGTGAGAAGACACTGCGAAAGGAGTGTACGTCGGATGCAGCAGACGGTGGTTCTACGTATTTTCTTAACGATATCAGACAAATGACGCATGAGCTCACAACTCAGGTGGGCTACATTGAGGTCATGTATTGGAGCGAACGAAATTTGGAGGTGCAAAATGACGTTGACTGAAAGTGTACCGGTACGTTACGTTCTTTGAATAACAGGACGTTTCATAGGACGTTAGCTCAACCTTCAGCGCCACAGGTAGCCGCACACTTGACACTAGATGGCGTTATCTTCTATAACACCACTAGCGCAGGTGCTAAGTTTCCATCTTGAAAGTAGTGCAGATTACTACATTTTGAAAGGTTTTTAACAATCGTGAACTGGCCAGCCGTGTCACCGCCAACCCAGTGGCATCTACGCTAGATGATAGATGATGTTGAAAAGTGGTACTGTTGGGTTCAAGGCGAATGTTTTCAGACTAAAAGGACTTCGTGTTGATAACAATGGTATTAGAAATGAACTGAGTACTAATTAGAAAGAACTGTGTGATTAGGCCGACCGAACTATTTCTACATGCGCGCCGGAAAAATCCGAAATGGCGGCCTTCCACCTACGCTAGTGGTGAAATGAGGCACGATATTTCGCCGCTAGTGTCAAGTGTGGAGAGGTAGCCGGGGACATGACCTCAATGCAGGGTCAGTCTCGAGGGCAAATCACCTTGGCTCAAGTTTAGAGTAGGGGTCCAGTGCGGCTAAACTCCTCTCGAAACCTAACCATATCACTATCTGCTGTTTTAGCTGCAACTCTGGAATTGGCTCAATCACCTCTTTTAAAGTCATTTCTCAGTTAATGATTGAATGTCTGCAGATCAATACCGATGAAGCTGTGTAAGAGACGAGGAAGAATCTACGTATCATCACATCCTGAATAACATGATGAACGGGGACATAGATTTTCAACATCTTGTTGGCGAAATAAACTGGAATCAGAACATTAATGCAGTAGCCGACTTCTCTCCGCTGTCTCCGCATTCACTTCCAGTGAAGTCCACTGTCGTCGATGAGAATGATGGTCTTGGACAAACCTGCTAGATTGGCCTCCCTGCCCATTGTCAAAGGTGGTAGCCTATGCAGTGCTGTTGTTTTCCATCATCTTTACAATTCTTGGCAAAATGTCGATATCGATTTTTTCTCCATTTTTCTACGGTGCTTTCGTTATTGTTTGACTGATGTCTTCAAAATTTCTTACCAAAAATGATATTGGAAATCGAATGTGCTTTCATTGTGACTCAGTGCTCTATTGGAGTTGTACATGTCTAGCGTGAAATGGCAAAAGCTAGTAACTAACATTTTTGTCGAAATTGAGTTAAGTGTTTATTTGAACTTACTAGCTTTTTCCGCTTCATTCTACAGTGGGTTGGTGTAGAAATAATTCACATATTGCCTAGAATTATGTAGTAACAAGCTAGTAACTACACCAAAAAAATTAGTATTTGCCCTTAGTATCAAATGCCACAGCGGCCTGTGAGGCCAAAAGCTAGCAAGTGCACATGCACATGCACATTGCTAGCATCAGCCATGCACTTACTAGCTTTTACCAGTGTCACAATATTTGTCAAAAAAAATTCATGGATATTAAGAATAAAATCAATTTCAAATAACACTGAAATTATTTATGATTATTGGTCTAGTTTCAAGCTCAACATGCAGAATGCGTCTAACAGCTTTCCCTTGACAAATTGTATTGGGGCAAAAGCTAGTAACTAACAAAAAATATGGTTCCAAAGCATATTCCTCAATCCCAGTGACAGAAGATCAAAAGCAAGTTATTTCAAATGATTACACATGGTCAGTTTGTTAAATGTCCCATGGCCTTAATAACAGGGCAATTTTCTCAAAATTTCCCAGATGTTAGTTACTAGCTTTTGCCATTTCACGCTAGATGTAGCTGCCTTCTATTCTATCGCACGCCGAATATCCAGGGTTATGGGAACCGGCGAGCTGTTTATATTTTGGGGTAGGAGTTGGGCTTAACCCAGTTTGAATAAGTACATGTAGGCGAAAGGTTATTTGCAAAAATTAAAAGGTTCGTTGTGGAAACATAAGTGGAGGTGCTAGGTGCCCTGCTAGGGGCACACTGATTGCATCGATGCAGATGAAAGTATCAGTGATAGGGTGCATGCCATTGTGCATGAAGTCAATGCACCCTCTCACAAATGAGGGCGCCTGTGAAACTTGAAGTGAAATACTGAGCAGGAAGTTTGAAGACGTCAAAGGGATTGTTGTGTTACCACGGGAGGTTATCCAGAAGTGTTTGTTTTGAGAACGTTTTTATTGGTCATCCTGTATACACCAAGCACTCTTGGTATCAACTGGTCTTTCCTTTTCCTCTTTCTGTTTCTGTTCGTAAACCGTAGTCAGCAGTTTGCTTTTATTTATGTATGCTAGGGCACAAACGCCAGCGGCCATAAGGGGCCTTGTTTGTGTCCTGGCCATCGTTATATGATATTGTTAACAAACTCCTGTAATTGCGTTGGTCTAATAATAAATAAATAAATAATACGACGTGGACGATCTACATTGCCGAAGATGTCCGAGGTGCTCCGATCCCATATCATGCAAGCCATGTGGAGTGCATAGTATGTTCATACGTCAAAACAAGCTTCAATACAAAACCAGCTTCAATACAAAACCAGCTACAATTGTGCACGATGACGTGTCGACCTAATTTCGGAAACATACATAGATGATTTATGTGACGTAGTGGACCTGACCTATTTTAACTAAAACACCGATTTCCTTCAAATTCAACATTCCTTCCTGCAAAAAATGCATCAGTAGTTACCACTTGCCATGCCACCTGTTCAGTTACGGGTATCGCAGCTGTTAAACTGGTCCCCATCATAGTGAACTGACATTGGTAAATCACCTACATCGAATCGAACTATAAAACATCACAATCGTGATCCGTAAAAGCCATCGCCGTGTTGGGTTGCCGCCTTTCGGCGGTTCCGCGGATCAATGCCTCCAGTTTCAGCAATAAAATGGTCCATGGACCATGTGCTCACCTGGATGAACGTACCAGAAAAACAAATGTTAAATCAAAATGTTCCAGGGTCCTGTATCCTCATTAGATGCGCCTGATAAAAATTTGGAGACAATCCAGTTACAGTTCAGGGGCCATATTCATAAAACCTTGCCAGCTTAGTTGGTTGCTAATTGTGTACGTTGGCCTGTACAAACTGGCCACTTTAGCAAGTAACTAGGCCTAGCAAGGTTTTATGAATATGGCCCCTGGAGTTACTGGATTTTGAGCTTTGGTTTTGGCCACCTGGTGGCCAAGCGGAGAATCGAATCGGACTGAAAAGTGGTGGCTTAGGTCACCTGACACAGGGATGTATATGTACCAAGTTTCAAGTCAATAGTCCATTAAAGCAGTTACGAAACGCGCCACCAAATGACTAAATTTTGAACTTTGACATCTGTGACCTTGAAAAGTCGTCATTGAGGATTTTTGAGGATGCCCATTTCGATTATGCAGTGACCTCGATGATCAGAGGTCACGGTCAAAGGTCAAGGTCAAACTTGATAATTTGAAATATATCTACCTCTGTTTGAGGTAGAGACATGATGTCACTCACACTTAGGTTATTGAGGATGCCCATTTCGATTATGCAATGGCCTTGATGATCAGAGTTCAAGGTCAAGGTAAAACTTTATATTTTTTTTAAATATCTCTGTCTGTGGTAGCGGTAGAGGTTTGATAACACCCATACTTTCGTTATTGAGGATCCCAATTTCGATTATGCAATGACCTTGAGAAACATAGGTCAAGGTGAAGGTCAGAGGTCTAGGTCAAGGTCAAACTTGATGATGATATCTCTACCTGTGGTTGAGATAGAGACATGATATCACCCGTATTTAGGTGAACAAGGATCCCCTATTTCGATTTTGCAATGACCTTTATGATCAGAGGTCAAGGTCACGGTCAAACTTGATAATTTGAAATTTCTCTGCCTGCGGTAGAGGTAGCGGCATGATATCATCCACACTTAGGGTATGGAGGATGCCCATTTCGATTATGCAACGACCTTGATGATCAGAGGTCATTATCAAGAGGTCATTATCGAGAGGTCATTATCAAGGTCAAACTTGATAATTTGAAATTTCTCAGCCTGTGTAGAGGTAGACGCATGCTGTCACCAATAGGTTATTGAGGATGCCCATTTCAGTTATGCAATAACCTTGATGATCAGAATCATGGTGGTGTGACATTTATGGCAATTTCCATTATGAATCTACGGGAACCATGTGACGTTTTCGATGTCCTCTTGTTGTTTTTTGTCTTGGTGTGCGTGTGTGTGTGCGTGTTCCCTTTGCAATGTTGTTATCACCATTGCATCAGTGAATGTTAAATCATTTCAGCTGATACATAGCAGGAATAACTGGGGAGGTGAATGGGGCAAATGGAGACTCCACTGAGACTGAGCCTGTGGATAAGACAAATGGAGATGGTTTGTTTAACTTTGATGTGCCAAACTCTTGTTAAAGCCTAGGTCACAAATCCACCGGGCCCCGTACGATTTTCCCCACCCACCGGCTTGCTGCGGATTTTAGAGACTGAAACTCGGATCTAAGATGAATCATGCCGAAATCGCCTCAATAGATAGGCGGAAAGTAGGCTGGATCAAACTGGGCACCGTAGAAATTGGCCAAAATGTCTGTTTTTACTCGCCGTACGGGCCCCGGAGTGGATATGTGACTGGGGCTTTAACAAGTGATACGACTTCAATCAGTTTGAAACACACCTGCTTTTCTGCAGCTCGCTCCACAAAACGACATCCTTTAATGCTTCTCTGACATACATATACAAGTACCCTTATTTAATTCCCTCGACACAAAAGGTTTTCTCATTTCGCCTCTCCCAATTCATCACTATACATTTTGCCAATTCAGCCTTTTCCCCTCCTTACTCCCATTGCCAAGACACCCAGTATTCCCATCTTGCACCATTTCATTTTGAAATGACTAAATGGCAAATTGTATAGTGGTATATTTTTTTGAAATGGGAATTGGGCGAAATGTTAGCAAACCTATTTACAAAGCATGTTTTATTTCAGATGATGCCATTGTCGACAATGAAGGAGGGAGCACTTGTGAGAGCCTAACTGGTATGTTTACCATTGTTAAAATTCATGCAGAAATGATTTAACCCCTTTCGCACTTACCTGAAGTTGGGGGGGGGGG
>NMRB01001646.1:74641-90794 GCA_002633025.1 Notospermus geniculatus | reverse complement strand
CTTAACACGGCAGAATATAATTCTGTATTATTGAGCACATTTTTACTGAAATACAGATTAATTTTTGTTGCAAACAACGTTGCAGATTGACAGTTTCAGCTCGATAGATCAGGTGGAAAAAACAGAATTACTGGTACATTTTGGCCCAAGTTAAATGTAATGACCAAAGTCAATGACCTAATCGTACATTATGGATTTCGTCACTTCTTAACCCACAAAACAAATGAAAAAAATGCCACTGTGATGAAATTATACTGGAAATTCAGGTTTAGGTCTTTTAGCCAGCAGTGATCAAGAAATAGCCATACTGGATAAAAAGAATGAATTATAATTCACTACCAAAAATTATGCAGCAAATGTACCTTTGAAATAATAAGCTGGGTCATTGGAGTATAAGGGGCCAACCACTTTTATGCAGTTTACATTTTGAACAAACTCAGTGCGTTTCCGATTGCTCGTCCCGCTCTAGGGCCTACTCTACTTAAAGCCGCACAGTATGCACAGCTAATCACTTCCAGTTCGGCCGAATTTTAGTGCAACCTCGTTTACAGGCGTGCGTAATGTATAGAACCAAAGATCCACACATTATAGCATTATCCTGTATCGAGGTTCGGGGAATCCCCTTGGGAAGTCCCCAATGCTGCGCGCGTGTAGTTTTGCGCAGCCAGCCGCTTTGTTCCGCAGTACTGCAATACGGATTCCCAGATTCGAAACAGCGGCTGGGTGACCGAGACTATGCTCGCCGATTATAACCCACCTGTCTATACTGTGCGGCTTTAAGCCGCAGGCTGGTATACAGACATGTAGAACTGAAATAAGGATCAAGGTTTCACAAGAAGAACAGCCACTGAAATGACATAGGCCTATGGCACTACATGTACATACCAGATGTAACTTGAGCAGAACCTGGCCATAAGCCACTTTCAAGGATTGTAACTGCATTTATAGTTGCAAAATTTCCACATCTGACACAAACGAATATCGGTATGTGAAGATTGGCAAGGCCTACGGGAGTTTTAATAAAGTCAGTTAACAAAAAATATAAATAAAATAAAATAATCCCTTCAACAATCATATTGCATTAAATGAGATTCCAAAACAATTAGGTAACAAAAGCAAAAAAATACTAAATAAAAATACTGACCTTTCAGAGTGGTGTATGCACAAGGAACATGTGCAGCTGTCCTGAAGGAAGTGTTATCACAATTTGAGCAACATGTTGGATCATTAATGAACAGGAAACGTTCTGAAAAAAATGAGCGAGCCGCTCTCTGTGCAACGATGCGTGATGTTCTTAGATGGCGAGCCGCTCTCTGAGCAGATTTGTGTTGCGCAGTTGCACAGCAAGCCGGATCGATGTGCTGTGAACAAATTCAACCTTGCTCAGCGAGCTGATGGGCCTCATTAATTATCCATGAGGAGGTGTTGGCGAGTGGCCCTCTCTGCTAGCACCATGGTTAAAAGTGAATTAGTCGCACGGCAGTAAAAATGATGCTACATGTACGAATAATTTCTAAATTACGAAAATCCATAATTTAGCAGATTACATTTTTATTCGGTGGATTTAGAGTTGGGTGGATTTAGAGTATTTTCAGAAAAAAAGAGAAAATGCCAATATAAAAAAACAGGAGACAGGAAAAGTGGTGAAAAAAAGTTGCCCCAGGCGGGAGTCGAACCGGGGACCTGACGTTTACTAGCCGAACGCTCTAACCGACTGCGGTACCGAGACAGCTGGCAGCGTGGCGGTTTCATTGGCAACGTTGAGCGGTGGTTATTACTATTCATTGTTTGCTTGCCATCTAAGACCAATTTCTGTGTTTGGCAAGCATTTTGCTTGTCAAATAACAACTCCAATAGTCATTTTTCTTTTAAAATCAACAAAACTAGGCCAAAAACTGGCATAAGCCGGAGGCCCCAGCTCTTTTTTCACCGATATTTGATCGAAGAGGAAGGCCGATCATTGAATCCGCCATTTTTCTGTTTTGTAATCTCGATTTTTATTGGTCGCCGCAGTGCATAACTAATTACTCCGGCGCGCTATCCAAGCTGAAACAAAGTGACTGCACAGAGAGCTGGGCTCGCGGAATAGTCACTCCCTATTTATAAAGTGTTTATAGTCAATAAAATCAAAATATACCTAGGCCTAACTAGTGGTGGAAAAGCCCGAGGACGAAAAACACTTTCTCCATAGCAAGGTCAGAACCTTCCTGACCACCTCGAGGCCTGTTCCGACAAGCCGGGATTCGGGAACAAAATCACTACCATTCTGTAGGTATATTCTTCTTGTACAATATACATGTAAATTACGGTGCCACGCACGCAATTTCTGTCTGCAAAATCCAAGATATCGGTACCCTGTGTGTAACGAGACTGCCACTGACGGCGGGCGGAGGACGTGCCCGGCTACCAGCCCGCCTACGCCACACGCAGAGAACATAGAACTAGGGATAGCACGATTTGGCCAAATGGTTGAAAAGTAGCATGATTTTTTTTCCCACAACGTAAAAACCCTGGTATGAGAAACATGAAAAAGTCTGACATGTCATCATTGTCGGAAATTCTCATCCTGTTGACCTTAGTCTTCTTAGTAATTGTCATTTGTTTATTGGTCAACTTTCATCTCACATTTTGTTTCTAATTATCCCACGCATAGATATCAAGTTTAAGGATCCGTTTGGGATCGTCTTCTTAGAATATAGCCTACGTATTGCATGATGCATATGATCACAGCCACATGTTAGATTTAGAATAAAGTCAGTTATGAGATAGAATTCAACGAGTCAAGTCAATATCCATCTTCCATCGCTCTCTTAAAGGGACTCTAGAGGGAACCGGCTATTAGGCTACTATGAGTACCATTTAGCTTCAACCAGCTGGCGCCACTGGTCAAGCACGTCCAGGGCAGAATCGCGGGAAATTCTATAAATAGCTCAGGGGAACCCATGATGATGTCACGTCAGCCATGGAATTCCGAGCGTTAAAAATAGATACACCTCATGGAAAAGCTCCACGGTCTGGCGGAACAAACTACTATTATGCAATTAGATTTAGAATAANTTAATTCCTTATTACAAACATCGCTAAATCGCCAGCACTGGCACACTTCCCAATTGATATTATGTAATGTTAAGAGATTGGCTGTGATTGACCTTTTCTGAGCTCCTCATAACTTGTGTCTATTTTTAACGCTGGGAATTCCATGGCTGACGTGATCATGTGTTCCCCAGCGCTATTTATAGAATTTCCCGCGATTCTGCCTTGTACCTGCGCATGCGTACTTACACTTTCATATTCGCGCCATCTATCGAGAAATTTATAAACTATTATTGCGACCTGCCACCTATGATTGAGATATTGAACTGACGAATATCCGTGGTATCCGTGAGTTCCATCTAGAGTCCCTTTAACTCCCTGGTCTTGAACCTGGATCTCAAGTCACCCCGCAAACTATCACAATCATCAATGAATGTCATATTGTTTAGTCATGTTAGTTGAAACATTCTCCTTTTATCGATCGAGTTTATCGAAATGATTTATTAACGGCACATTGGGCACATCGGACGCAAAGCTTTTTGTGGAGATAAGCAAGCACAAAGCCTTCATTATACAGGAAGACCAGTTAATACCAACATCGAGTCGCGTGTTGCTTCCAGTCAATAGCTGAATATACATGTAGTTACAACGAGTCACTTGTTCGGGCTATCGTCTGCAGACCAGATTCCGCTGGATCGTTTGTTTCGCCTGGTTCCGCTAATTCGGCATGGCCGTAATTTACCTCAACTTTAGCTACGTTTAGCTGACACGCGGAATGCGGATTGCGGAACGCGAAAGCGGAAAATGCAATGCATTTTCGTATACAACATATCGTTCCGCCGGGGATTCCGCATCCTTGTACCGCATTCCGGATGTCTTGTAAACGCAGCTTTAGATGGTGTGTGATAGAGAGGCGTTAGAGTGGTGTGTGATCATTCTGCAGATTTCGGCTCTGTGGCTCAATAAAGTGGAGGAATCAGATTTTTTTCAGAAACAAAACGGACCTCAAAAGAATGAGTCAACATCTGCACTCCATGTTATCTAGACTTGCCCACTGCTCTCGGAGCGCTCCTCTATACGAGGAGAGGCGTGGCGTTATGTGCGTTTTCTGCACATGATTGGTTCATCCCAAGAGAACGGCATGCACTTCACATTAATGCAGTGTGGATAAAAGCCCTAATGTGCACGTATACGGAGACCTAAAACAGTTATAACATAAATCGTGCCAGGAAACAACATTAAAATGTCTGATATATCTACCACACTTTTCCCGCAGATTTTCATATTAATAACGGTGAAAGATCCAAAATGTTTTGATTATGGTCGTGTGGTTGCGCAGGTCACGTCTTCCCTGGAGTGCAGTCTACTCTGTGTTTTCGCCAGCAATTGTCGACTGTTTTCGTATCGACCGGGCGTTTTCAAAGGGAACTGCCACATTGCACGACAGATAGTTAATTGCAATACGACAAGGATCGGAGTTGGGGTCGTACTATGGTCAAGGAAGGTGAATATCGTTTCTGATACAACAAGATCACCGGGATTTCAGAGGCTTCGGCTGGATCATATTCTTGGCTGGGTGAATAAAAATGCGCTTCCGCACCGAATCCGGTGCGGAGCTGTTTATTCACCCATCCAGGAGGAAAATCCACAATAGTGTATCCGGGTGTTATAGAACTACCGTGTATACACCATATTCGAGCGATTCAGTAAAATTCTATCCTTATTTAGGCCTACTTCAAAAATCGAGTTTCGTTCAGTGTCATCGACTACGCCCACTCACGTGACCAAGAATCACGTGCTTTGGTGACATTTCGACGGAGTTTTGTATCTACGTTTTTTCCTAATTTGTATCAACTAGGCAATACCCGTTTGGTGGCGGAACTGCTAAATTCATGCGCCATTATAGGAGCGCTTGGTGGAGGTAATGCGAGGTTGAGATCTGGTCCGACTCGCACTCCCGCTCCGACTCCGAGGTGCAAAATTTCGGATTTTTCAAGTTGGAGATAAATTTACCACCCAGGCGGGTTCTGTTCGTTCTCCTAGAATAAGTAAACACCATTGCTTTGGAAAACCCCGTTGTATTTGATGACGTAGTTCCCAAAAATGAATCCTCTGGAGTGACGTCATCCCCGTTCGAGTAGGGTAATGACGTCATTCCGCCGCACATGACGTTGCCGACGTCACGGATGACGCGACGACAATCTCGGTGACGTCATGACGTCAATAGGCCTGAACAGCATTGTTATTTTGGTTAATATCTTAATATTTCGAAAACTATAAGTGATATCAAAATTCGGGCTTCGTAAGGACACTTCCCAGGCCCGTCTGCACTTGCATACCAAGTTTGGCGGCGATCCGTCCATTAGTCTCGGAGAAAATCGCGGACAAACAAACAAACAAACAAACTCTTGTCAAATTTTAGTATGATTTTTTAATTTTTTTTGAATACTTTTATGAGACATAAGGAAATTAAAAGGATTCACGACGGTTGATTTTTCTAATTTAGTCAAGTTTGGCAATGATAATAAATTGGTCATTTTGTTAAGAGGCCTACGTGATCCAATACACTATGCTCCACAGGGCGTAGGCGTATATGGGTAAACCATAACGTCCCAGGTAACCGCCGCAGATATCATATCGGAAAAAAGCTATGCCTTGGCAATATGGTTACCGTAACTACTTCTGAGTGACGTACATTTGAAACGTTAAAAATATAACGTGAGTGTTAGTTTTATCGTTAACCGAGCGATTTCTTAAAGCACGACTATATGCGTTCGGTGACTCTTTCTCCCTCCACACCTCGATATGACTGGTCCCCTGTCCAGCCGTATATAGCCAGTGATAACACCGAGGCTGGACTGATACTATATCATGGCAGCCATAGCTTCTCCACTTGACAAGTTCAACGTGGTGTTATAGTGTGAATAACCCTTCATCAGGTAAGGTACACATGCTTCAACTCATTCGTTTGTGTGTAAGAACACACAGAATACCTAATTGGTCAGTTACATCATTCAAATTGATAGATTTGAACAGTCTTGTCGAGCATGCATTGACAAGATCATGATCAACCTCACCACCATGAATTAGCTCTGTGTGTAAATGGTGTACATCGACCGTGTGTATAATGCTATGAACGAGGTCGCCGTAAATGAGATGCACTAGGACGGCGTCACGAAAATTAGTTTTGGATGCATAGCGTGGTGCTTTAAAGTTTCGATTATTACATAACCCTACCAGTATTTAGTATATCAGTGAAATAATCTTTTTTTAAACTACAGAAAAACCAAACTTCTTCTGTCTTCTGATATTAATTATCGTGTTTTATCCACACCAAACGCATGTTAACCACTGCCCTCATCATTCTACGACAATATGAATAATCCTTGGCTTCGTAGTGGACAGCTTTGGCTATCCATTTGCTATACAGGGTGTATCAAAAAAACGCAACAGTTGGTATTTCCCCCAATATCTATAAATCTTGGACGGATATGACAAATATACATAGGTTATATTAATCCTGTGGATCTTAGCTTCACATTGATACCACTGGCGCCTGAATAGAGTTCTACTTGGCTGATCAAGCACTTTTTAAACGAAATGGCTTGTAATACAATTTGTTGCAGGGTTGGGATTTACCTGTAGCGGTGAGAAGAGCAAAGTTTGCCAAAACATTTATTTTCCACCATATCGGGCCATGAGAACTTGGCCATGACTGAAACCAAGTGGGGAAGCACAAAGCGCCATAAAACATTACGTTTAGATCTCCTGTTGTTTTACTTTGCTGAGATCAACATCAACGATGTTACTTTGTTGACACAGAATAAATTATGTTTTTTATCTGTTTATTTGTCTTTGATTTCTTTATTGGAAAAGTGACAGCAGTTACGCTACCATCTGGACATTGTCTGTGAATGTTATGCAATGAATAAGGCACATAGTGTCAATAACAACAGGAATCCTCGCCCTGCAACAAATGCAATTTTAGGTCATTTTGTTTAAACAGTGCTAGATCAGTCATGCGTTACGGTATTCCAACATGAATGGTGTCATTTTGAAGGTAAGATCCATACGCATCAGATGACCTACATAGATTTGTAATATCTGTCCTAGATTTTTAATATTTAGGAAAATATCAACTGTTGCGTTTTTTTTGATACACCCTGTACTGTATTGTTCTTGGGATATCGAATCTTGCCACACCATTCTTTATCGTCGCCTGTTCGCGACCGGCATGGAGATTGTGGTCCCATTCTGCGAGCTGTGTCATGCACACCATTCCTTCATAGCTAGAGTATACGCCGCAGTGTACAGGGTCATTTGCCACCGATCTGAAGTGAGGTAAAGATGGAGACACATACCAGCGTTTATCGCATTGCGAGTGCAACGGTAGGGGTGTTATTAAAGTCGACTGACCCGGCTGAATGATGGGTCGAGCAGCATTGGATCAGTCAACTTTAAAAACACCCCTACCGTTGCAATCGCAATGCGATAAACGCTGGTATGTGTATGGAGCTTTAGGCTGGCGTTTACATAGAGGTAATACGGTATGCGGACACGCCCGTTAACATTTCACGGCCGCGAATCTTTTGTGACGCCTTTGTTAACCGCCGGGTCCGTATACCGTATACCCTCTATGTGTTTGCAGACTAATGGACACGGCCGACGAAGAAACTTTGACATTCCTTGTTCTTGCTGAGACTGGAGAAGTCGACAGGAGGAGGAAAAAGTGACGACGTCGGGTATGGGTGTGCCACCACTACCAAGTCTGACCCATGTTGGGGGATTTCCACACCACATACCAGATTCTTATAGATAATCCCACGCCGATTTTTTTTCAATATTATTAGACACTCAAAGAACTCGCGTTGCCTTTATCAATCATGCCGGCTCCGACTGGAGACAGCATATCGGAACAGAACAGATGGTAGTCCGAAACATCAGGTGAGTGAAAATGAAACAACCTTCGTCTCATGAAAACAGTACACGCAGTGGAAAAAAGGAACCTCCTAGTAGGAAAAATAAGTACACTTCTGGAGGCTTCTTGCGTGACTTTACCGAACTGCTAGCTTCTTGCATGACTTTACCGAACTGCTAGACATGTACTGCTCAGAGACAATGCCTTTCATCATTGTTGGATATATAAATGTCAATGTCAAGGTGTTGAACACATCCATTCCGCTGAAATAAAGCAATTTCCTCGGCCAAACCTAGCTAAATCTTCTGCCTTGCATTTTTGAAAACATACGGTAGAACTAGCGCAGTGCAGGAGGTGAAGGCAAAAACTAAAAGACCGTCAGTTATTGCTGATTTTTTTTTCTGCAAAGTTCCACCTGCCTGATTAATTGTTTCGATGAGCTTTGATTCGAGACAGAAATGCACGCATTTCATTTTTTGATTCAAACGCAATGCTAGACTTTACAAACGCACAGCATATACATAGAGTACATGTATATTTCGTACAAACCTTTTCATACAACATGCGTTTTTTGTTCATATCTATGTTATTTCTCCAAACAGGATATCAAAATAGAGGGGACGTTTCCGATGGCTTATTCTACGGTATACTATCATCTTAAATTCCAAGCTGTTATAATGTTGGCGGATATTTCAGTCCTTGCGTCTTCATCAAGAAATGTGTTTGTTTACTTTTTCGACAGAAGAAGGCTCGCGTTTAAGTTAAAGAGCCACTTTAAAATACCAAGTGCTGTTTATATCACAGGGGAAATTGGGAATAACGTCATTTGCCTTGGAAACAGAGAGGGAAAATTTCAACTTAGAGACAAATGGATGGGTCTAACCAAAGTGCATGTGTTTGATTTACATGGACATTTCGCAAGAGAATTAGTCATTCCGCTAGAGAAAATCAGAAGGAGAGTAACAAATAACCAACGGAAGTTCAAGGACATTAAATTCGCGACGTGCAGTGACAACGCATTTGTTCAAGTGTTGTTCTTTAGGAAAGACAAGAAACAAGGCAACATGCTGGTTTCTGATTTACATTGGTTCAAGATAAAAGAGAGAGGATTTGTTTTTAAGCTTCAGTATGTAAAAGACTTGAAATACAAACAAATTTATAGGAGAAATGACTTTGGTTACTACAATCACATTATTCTATTGCTGGACATTCAATGCGACTTGAAAACAAATCTGTACACATTTCGATTCAAACCTTTTACAGTCACTTTGAGAAACAGGCGGAAAATGTATGACGTAACAAATGAAACCGTCTTCAAAAATATTTGGTGTCGTGATGAAATGACCCAGGCAGTGTTTGTTTCGAGCGATGTAGTAGCGTTGATTGAATATGGCTCAAGTAATTTGTTATTGAATACAGCAGGCCTTGTTTTTGCCTCATATAAAATTTATAAGATAAGGACTTGGCATGGTGATTGGATGTTGAAAAGGCACAAACAAAGGTTATACGGTGCACTTACTCTTCTCTTACATTCAAATGGCCGTCATGCATTTTTTGCCACTGGTCATGGAGAGCTTGTTTCTTGGCCAAGAAGGAGAGAGCGCGATCATCCCCTTAAAGCTACGGTGGCCAAGTATAATTTCACATAAATGTAATGATATTACACTGACGCTTTTAAAATGAACAATGAGACTGATGAATAAAATGCATATACAGTCCCGGGCTGAGGGAGGTCCTCTGTGCAATCATATGTCCTCTACTTTATGTCCTCTAATTTTGACCCTTGAGCCTTGTAGGACCCCAAGAAGATTTTTTAAAAATGGGTAGACATTCCGGATGTGGAGCAGAAAGGTGGAAGTCAAGATGGCGACAGAGATGGCTGCCGCGTTAACCCAGTACAAATCCCTATGTAATTACGCTAGAAGTATAAATTTGGTGTCTTTACCAAGGTTTTTGTGCTCAAGGAATCCATTAAAACTTTTTCCAGAGTAAAAGATTTTCGGGATAATGATGGAAGGCAAAATGCCCCTAATATGATTGCCGCACCTTTACATGTACCCTACGCGACATGTAAAAAACTTAGTGACCTTTCACAGGTTCGTAGGTTTTAAGGAATCTATTAAAACCATTCACATTCACAGGGTAAAATGTACAGGATAATGGTGAAATTTCCAAAACGGCCACAATTGGACCCACTCGTCCAGCAAAAGTAGGGGCTTATCGCAACTGACCATCATGATTATCAGTTTACACAACTGTTGTCACACATGTAGCTGTTCATTACTTTTGTTGTCAACCTGCACAGACGTACACCCTTAATCAAAAGTAAATGCACACCTAATAAGCTTGAGTATTTCCCAAAATCGTCAGTGGATCAACCTTTGTTTTTTATATCTGTACGCCGATAATGCTCAATTAGACTATATCGTAGCTCAACCAACCCCTGAAAATATTACTTCAGCGATTTCTCGATTTCAGGCATGTCTACAGGAGTTAAAACCTTGGTTCACACAAAATGGACTTAAATAAAACGATGACCAAAATGATTAAATGCATCTGTTGAGAAACTGTCCTTCGAAGTTGGCAGCTGTGTTATTTACCCATCAAATAACGTCAGAAACCTTGATGTCATGCTTGGCAGGAAATGGACGAGGGTAAACATGTCCGTAACGCTGAAGGGGTTATTGTGGTCCTGGGTATAGACAAAGTATACCGGTCGGAAATGTTCAGCACCGCTGAATGAGCAGCTTATCTGAGTTCTACTGAAAGGTTTCAGCATAGACTCATTGACTGGGGTCAAGTCGGAGAAAACTACTATAGTCTGATACCAGACCACAAGCCGAAACTTTAACTTTCAACCCAACATTTTGCAAGGATGCATTCAATATCACTTGTTTGATTGAATAATGAATCATGTGTGTCGGCAGAATGGCCTTTACAATTCGAGAATAAAATTTTTTCGATGACCCACTTTTTAGAACCTGATCTCCATATCTTAAGCCGCATAATACTAGTATCATTCTAACCATACTACCCTGGAAGTGTGAAATTTGCCTATCTCACTTTCAAGTGAACACGCTATTGTTTCCCAGGATCGAGCAATCTCATCGATAGGTGAGTTTCATTAGATAATCAATTAATCCAAATTTCTCTTTTCTGAAAGCAGTTGCTAATAAAGCATGATGAGGTGTTACCTCAGTCAGTAAGTCAGTAAGATTCGTGTAAGTATGAGAGGAATGAGGAACCGGACGAACTAACGTCACGACGTGGCGCTGCGATCGATCTGACCGAAGTTTCATTTTTCAACGTGATTTCCAGTCATTTCCATTAACTTCTGGCGTGAAATAAACCCTATTTTTTCGGTTGCATGACATTAAAAGGTACACCATCTTGTCGCACATGAAAATTCCTACAATTTGCTTTTTTCCTTAAAATAAAGAGATAGGATGGCGATTACGGCAACGTCTGTATCTCATTTTTTCTTGTAGAAAAATGTACAGCTGATTTTTTTCGTGACGCAACGTCAACACATAAAACGACGTCAATGACGTCGGTTCGGTCACATCGATCGCTGCGCCGACCTGTCGGGATAAACGGCGGGCGGGTTCCTCATTGGGTGAAGTAATTTCTCCCTTATAATGTCAATAGCCGCACCGATACGCTACCGTACGTGTTGAATTCGATCTCATTAACCACTACAGTTCTCAAACCTGTTTACCAATCATATCTGATTTTTGTTATGTGGCGTCAACCATTGTTGAATATCACAGAGACGCTAATTGCAAGTTGTCAATTCGACTCTCAATAAGAGATATTGAAATAAAGTGTAAGAGAGAGGGTTTAACTGTTTCCCTCGATCTCTACAAAAACACTGAATTAATCAGGTCTCTGCGAACCTAAAAAAACACGTGTACTCAGATTTACAGCGCGGTATCGAACAATGCACCACTTCACGTCACGATACTCATGCGCAATAGATACTTTCGAATAACGCCGAAAATGACCGAAAATTTAACTAGAAACAAAAGCATAAGTATACATAAAAACAAAAATACACATTGTCCATTGTGTATTTCGATTGTGTCACAATAGTTACAAAACGCCTGTGTCTTGAACTCTCATCAGAATGGCGCCGAAAACAATATCATTAGGTGGTTTTTGAACCCGATTTCCAGGAATTCACCTTGGTGAGTTTGATTATCTTCAACGCGGAAAGGATGTAAATGAAGTCTCCAATGCGTGTACGGAGATGATGTCACTCAGCAGTCCACCAAATACAGCATTGCAAAATAAACAAAACTCAGAAAGTGAAGTGCGATGATACACAATGCCCACGCGCCTACTTGATTTGACATAACATAACATATCATTCATTTTACTATCCCCTTTTTGTGATATTATGAAGATAACAATAGTAACAATGGGTCATATGAATAAAGACTAGCAAATGCTTTTACTTTAGATTTGTACAGCATTGTCTAGTGCATTTGTATTGCAAAATCCAAGCAAAAGCATTTGCTAGTCTTTATTCATATGCCCCAATAAGCAGGCTACAGGAGATGGTTTATGATAGCCTTCCAGTACTCTGACACATTCAATGTAGTAGTTGCATCTTTACCACTATAGGGAGACATCCGAAAGATATTGCCCGGCGGACACTTGTTGTTATTGTTTTGATTAGCGCACAGCGCCGTCTGTCAATCAGCAGTGACACCACGCTATGGCACAGGCCCCTGGAGAGCTATCAGTGAGTTTATAACACGTATCTAACCAAAAAAACGCTAGTTTGTAAAAAAACACCACGAGCTCACGAACTCGTTCAATTTGGGTACAATCAGACGTCCAATATGGCTGCCAGGTGGCGTAACCTGAGAATCATCTGAGTGCTATAATTCAGGGACGGCTTGACCCGGAGTGCTCAAACTTGATATATACCTCCCTCTAGATGACCTTTAGGTGCATGTCAAATTTCAGCCTGACTTGACTTCCAATATGGCCGCCAGGTGGCATAACCCGAAAATCATCAAAGTGCTATAACTCAGGAGTGACTTGACCCAGAGAGCTCAAATTTGATATGTGGCTCCCTCTAGATAATCTACATGTATATGTGCACATTAAGTTTCGGCCCGATTGGACGTCCAATATGGTCGCCAGGTGGCGTAACCGGAGAATCATCTAAGTGCTATAACAAATTTTGACCATAATCATATTACCCAGGAACACTTTGAGCAATCAACCTGAATTTTTTATGAAGGTATGTCGCTTTGAGGTGAAGGTTCCTTTGGATTTCCAAATATACTGCTGCCAAATGAAAAGAAACCACCTGAAGTGCGGTGCCTGATGGACGAGAAAAGTCTTCCCAAAATTGTCATATTTTGGCCTAACCACGCCTACGCTTTTCGAAATACGCGGGGTATTAAAGTAACCTCCTTATTGTCATTTTAATGACATTTAAAAAAATGAAGAGACCGCTGGCAACGAACCATGATCAGCTTGTCCTTGACGTCTAATCTTATTAACAATACATGGTTATTCATAAATAAAACGGTTCAACCTTCGACCACCGCACTATTGACGGCGCTGTAGGTTTCCACTACCGCCCCCATTTGAAGCCTTTGTTAAATGGCGTCTTCGTAATATTCTTTGTAATATGGGCCTAAGGGTCCAGTCCGAAATCTACATAGTGGATACATTATATGTTTATGCAACGGCAGGTACCCTTCAAAAAGCCAAATTATTCCTCGAATATTTCATAAACTGTACAGTGCTCAACTCGGAATTGGCACTTTTCCCATGTTGAAATTAGGGGGAATCATACTTTATGGTTTGTTGGTCAGTGTACACAAACTCGATTCTTGTGGGCTCAGAATGACGTTGAAATCCTGAAAAATAATGTCGTCAGTGTACACGCACCTTTATTAACCATTCGGGGGAAAAAAAGATTTATTACATTGTGGGCTACAACTGTGAAAGACAGAGACATGAATATGAATGTGTTGTCTTTTAGATCTAAAGCAGGTGTAGTTGGACATCATCTCTATGCTTTCCACGGAACTCGTTCTGAGAGCAAGAGCAGACAAGTAGGCCTATATTATAAGTAGGCCTATCTATGTAGGTCAAAAAGTCCGTTTTACGGTCCAATGCGGCGGCCAAAATGAATACGATAAGCATGTTCCATTTTACGAATCACAAAAGAAGAAACCAAACTTCGGGGTTCCTTTTTACTCGTTACAAAGAAGTTAAATTTCTTATGGAGTTTAAATGTTTGTTCCATGACAGTTGTGTGCATTGTGTATCTGAGAAATATCTCTGTAAGCATTTAAGAAGTATCCTTTAGGTTCCTAAAGGGTACCCAGTACGTACCTGGGTGCCATTTAGGGATACATAGGTTGGACCTGGGGTGCCCTTTAGGGGTACCCAGGACGACATTCACCCTTTTGGTCTTATTTGGTTTATTAAAAGGCTTAAAAGGAGTATTTGACAATTTGGTTCAATGTGTACTGAATTGAGTTTACAGCCAAGTCGTATGTATCAGAACAGCGATAGAGCCTTCTTTTTTTCAGTCTGATTTAGACAAGCGTTTTAAAATGGAAGTGTCGACGTCAGACATTAAGCTAGCTGTCGCGGAGCCAAAGCCAAAACCGCCCGGAGGTATCATCGTAGCTGTTGTCACCTTGGCTGTGTTTCTAGTGATCGCGGTTGTATTCATAATATTGTTTGCAACCAACGTTATTCCTCTCACGAAAGTTCCACCTCCACAGGTGAGTCATGGGCGTCGGTATGTTTTCTGTTAATTACCAGTTGCCAATTATGAATTTCCCGTGAAAGAAACGCCTGAACATCGGCAATGCATGTACAGCATTATTATTGTCACAAATTGAACTGTGGTGGGCCTACGCCCAGGACATGAATCTTACTAATAATCTTATAATTTTCTTTGTTAGTATCTTAGCTATTTCTTCGTAAGATCTTAGTAAGAAAAATTTTAGTGAGACTTTTCTGATAAGATTCTTACAGGAAAAATCTTAGTAAGATTTTTCTTATCAGATTGTTACATGAAACATTATCAAAGATTTTTCTTAGTTAGATATTGATTAGAAAAATCTTACTAAGATTTTTAGAAAAATCTTTCTAAGATCTTCCTTGTAAGAATCGTATCAGAAAAGTCTTACTAAGAATCTTCTTACTAAGATCTTACTAAGAAATAGCTAAGATACTTACTACGAACATTATAAGATTATTATGATTCATGTCCTGGGCACGCGGTATACATGCAAAAAAACGTTTTTATGACAAATGCCAACTTATTTTGATAGCCTAAAGTATGTTCCTCGCCGACATGCACGAAACTTAGCGGTAAGATCCTTAGCTCAATGGATCTTTCTGCCAATCCATGCACGGACTGGTTCCAATACGCCTGTGGAGGATATCAGGAGGAAGCGTTCATAGCATCTGGGAAACAGACCACTTCACCCTTCGATCAGGCAGATTGGAAATTGTTGGCGTACTTTAAAGGTAGGCCCTACATCTGTAAGCCGAGTGGACAGGAAGATACCAATTCTGCAACTGACAGAATATTCAGAGTATTGGGCATCGATAATTCATTTTGGGGGCTTAATGGAAAATGCGGAAGGAACGGAACAGGCGGAATCGTTCTGCCGAAAGGAGCGACCATTATTTCTGCAACGCTGATGACCAGACTAGTTATTATCTTGGCCGCCCAACTACTGCGACGCTCTGTTTGTTGCGCGACGGACAGTAGCGTCGCAGGAGTGAAGCGGAAACCAGTTATAACTCACGCAGAATACAATGGCTACGTGTGTGTGTGAATGAGTAAACATGAAAACGTAAACTAAAAAGGAAAAGTGTCGTTCATGGAACTCGATCACCTGCACCGAAAACAAACTTCCGTTAGCAGAGAAACTCCGACTCAGCAGAAATGATGCTGGCAAGCGATCTCAGCGCTTAAGCTGCTCTCACACGTGCGACAATTTGCGTTCGATTGTATTTTTCTACGTTACGCAAACAATCGCAGAAATAACCGCAGATTTGTCGCAGGCGTGTCGTAGACGTATCGCAGAATTGTCGTAAACTTAACGATAATCAGCGTTTTTTGGCATTCACTTGCGGCGGGTTGTTTGCGACAATCTGCGATTATAGCTTGACAATCTTGCGACAATACGGATTTTCTGTCTGCAGCCT
>NMRB01001646.1:61113-73644 GCA_002633025.1 Notospermus geniculatus | reverse complement strand
TTGTAGCAGAACAACGCTTGCATGCGTACCACTCCAACAGTGTGGCAAACTTACCGGAACGCTTGAATCCACATCAGATCCCGCCATGCATACTGTAATCCTCTCGTAAACAGATTAATCCTTCTCCCTCGCTATGTCAACATTAAAGTGTAGCTATCATACCACAAATAGGCCAAATGCATGCCTGCCTGCATATAACACACAAAACATGGCAAAAGATGCAGGCCTCATCAATATTCATGAACGCGTGACCTGATTGGCTGATGGAATTTAGTGGGCGGTACTTAAAACCCATATTTGGAAATCGCACATAGATGGCGCGCGGTACCTTGCAAACTCCAGTTGTGTGTGTTAGGCACGACACACACGACACACTAAACCAACACTGAACTGTTATAGCGAGGTATGGCTGAAAACCTCACTATGAGAATCAGGAAGGCACTGGGATCTCATTGAGAGGTAGACATACCGAGGTCATGGAAAATCGACCTCACTATTTTTCGGAACCACGGTACGTGGGTGTGTTATCATATACATGTATAAAACCTCGCTTCTAGCGGTATACAAACGCACACACACACACACACACACACACGCACACACAGATACACACACAGACACCATGACCAAAAACAATATGGTTCCCGATCTTGATGATCGGGAACCATAAAAATGCTTATTTGGTTTATTAAAAGGCTTAAAAGGAGTTTTTGACAATTTGGTTCAATGTGTACTTAATTGAGTTTATAGCCAAGTCGTGTGTATCAGAACAGCGATAGAGCCTTCTTTTTTCAGTCTGAT
This sequence comes from Notospermus geniculatus, assembly GCA_002633025.1. Lineage (NCBI taxonomy): Eukaryota > Metazoa > Nemertea > Pilidiophora > Heteronemertea > Lineidae > Notospermus > Notospermus geniculatus. The sequence goes on along the minus strand of NMRB01001646.1, from coordinate 72,843 downwards.
TTAGACAAGCGTTTCAAAATGGAAGTGTCGACGTCAGACATTAAGCTAGCTGTCGCGGAGCCAAAGCCAAAACCACCTGGAGGTATCATCGTAGCTGTTGTCACCTTGGCTGTGTTTCTAGTGATCGCGGTTGTATTCATAATATTGTTTGCAACCAACGTTATTCCTCTCACGAAAGTTCCACCTCCACCGGTAAGTCATGGGCGTCGGTATGTTTTCTGTTAATTATCAGTTGCCAATTATGAATTTCCCGTGAAAGAAACGCCTGAACATCGGCAATGCATGTACAGCATTATTATTGTCACAAATTGAACTGTGGTGGGCCTACACCCAGGACATGAATCTTACTAATAATCTTATAATTTTCTTTCTTAGTATCTTAGCTATTTCTTAGTAATATCTTAGTAAGAAAAAAATTAGTAAGACTTTTCTGATAAGATTCTTACAGGAAAAATCTTAGTAAGATTTTTCTTATCGGATTGTTACATGAAACATTATCAAAGATTTTTCTTAGTAAGATATTGGTTACAAAAATCTGACTAGAGTTGTTGTCTATTCGCAAATGTCGCAGTGCTCAAAAAGTCCCAGGAAATGTGGCAGCCCGCATTATGTAATAGGCCATGTCATGCGTGGGCAGGGTGGCTGTACATGTTTAATACACAGTCACTTCAGCCACATTTACCCTGACATAATACTTTTTGAATCAAAGCAACAGTGTATTTTTGCGTAAAGGTGTTGGCTGTCGGTCTGCGATGTAGGCCTACAGTTTGCTTTGATGACCATTGCCACATTGAACTGGTAGCACTTGGCTGCTTCGTGAGGGACAGTTGTACAACAGTCACACCACTGTACTTTCGAGGGACAGTCGTTCTTGCAACAGTTGCTGAACAGTTGCAGTCATAGCCAGAAGGGATCGAGCAACGGTGGATGAACTGGCTGCTTTCGCGCAAGCTCGTCTTGAATACAGCAGTGACACTACTAGGATTGAGGGCTTTGGGGGGGGGGGCTTACTGCGCATGCTAGGGCCATATCTCAGGAATTGAAAGAACAGTTAGGCCCATTTTATTTGCGTTAGCCTCGTACACTTGGTGGTGTGCCAAAGCAAAACAGCTGCCGGGGTTCAAATCCATGCTGTCCTCCTCTGTGACAGGGCCTCACTAACTATCTGTACTTTCATGTGCCTCATGGCTGCTTTAATAGGTCATGTGAAAAGAACAGCATTTCCCTTAGATTTAGTCATGTCGTCATTTTTCCCAGCATTTTTTTTCACAAAGTGTTCTGAAGATGCTGAATAAGGCCTCTTATCTTATATATGTTAATTTGGACCTCTTGATGATTGCATGCATTAGTATATTTTTATGATACTTGACCTTTAAATTAAATCTACTCGTCAAGTAGGACGTGGAGGCAGAATGCATAATAGCTAGTCCTTACGTCATTCAAATGAGTGACAGCGACATATGGGTCAGAAATAAATAAATCCTGGAAAACCCTGACATGGTTGAAGGCCTATTACATAATGCTTGTTGTCACATTTCCTGCGACTGTCCGAGCGCTGCGACAGTTGCGAATGGACAACAACTCTACAAAATCTTACTAAAATTTTCGTTGTAAGAATCTTATCAGAAAAGTTTTACTAAGACTCTTCTTACTAAGATCTTACTAAGAAATAGATTATTAGTATGATTTATGTCCTGGGCACGCTGTATACATGCAAAAAACGTTTTTATGACAAATGTCAACTTATTTTGATAGCCTAAAGTATGTTCCTCGCCGACATGCACGAAACTTAGTGGCAAGATCCTTAGCTCAATGGATCTTTCTGCCAATCCATGCACGGACTGGTTCCAATACGCTTGTGGAGGATATCAGGAGGAAGCGTTCATAGCATCTGGGAAACAGACCACTTCACCCTTCGATCAGGCAGATTGGAAATTGCTGGCGTATTTTAAAGGTAGGCCCTACATCTGTAAGCCGAGTGAAAAGGAAGAAGATACCAATTCTGCAACTGACAGAATATTCAGAGTATTGGGCATCGATAATTCATTTTGGGGGCTTAATGGAAAATGCGGACCGGAACGGAACAGGCGGAATCGTTCCGCCGAAGGGAGCGACTATTATTTGTGCAACGCTGTTGACCGGACTGGTTATTATCTTGGCCGCCCAACTACTGCGACGCTCTGTTTGTTGCGCGACGGACAGTAGCGTCGCAGGAGTGAAGCGGAAACCAGTTATAACTCACGCAGAGTACAATGGCTACGTGTGTGTGTGAATGAGTAAACATGAAAACGTAAACTAAAAAGGAAAAGTGTCGTTCATGGAACTCGATCACCTGCACCGAAAACAAACTTCCGTTAGCAGAGAAACTCCGACTCAGCAGAAATGATGCTGGCAAGCGATCTCAGCGCTTAAGCTGCTCTCACACGTGCGACAATTTGCGTGCGATTGTATTTTTCTACGTTACGCAAACAATCGCAGAAATAACCGCAGATTTGTCGCAGGCGTGTCGTAGACGTATCGCAGAATTGTCGTAAACTTAACGATAATCAGCGTTTTTTGGCATTCACTTGCGGTTGTTTGCGACAATCTGCGATTATAGCTTGACAATCTTGCGACAACACGGATTTTCTGTCTGCAGCCTCTTCAGTTGACACAGATAAGTTGGGGTTATAAACGATTTTTTCCGACATTGTGCGATATTTTGCGACAACCTGCGGTTGCTTTGCGATAAGTTGTTAAGCCACTCTCAGACGTGCGCACAGTGCTCCTTAACTGGCAGAAAGGTTAAAAAAATTGCATTGAAATGAAACTTTTGCCATATTGTAGCCAATATCGTGTAGTTTCCATAACTGAAAGAATTTAAAAAATCTGTTGGGAAAATTTTGAGAAAAGTGAGTTTTTGTATTTGTGTACATTTCCCTGTACATTTATACATATGCAATGTACAGGAAAGAATGGAAAACACCTGAAGCTTTGTCTATTGATATCTTAAAGATGACAAAATCAATTGCGATCGAAATGGAATATGTGGTAACTATCTAGCCAAGGTTGTAGGCAAAATTTGGTTGCGTAATGAGTTACCGTTTCTGAGTAATGTACGTCAATAATATGACAATTTTTACCATTTAGGTAAAAGGGTGGGGGCAATGCCACTTATTACTCAACAAGCACTGCTGATTACGCAACCAAACTTTGTGTTCCACCTTGTCTACATAGTGGTTACCACATATTCCATTCGGATTGCAATTGATTTTGTCATCTTTAAGATATCAATAGACAAAGCTTCAGGTGTTTTCCATTCTTTCCTGTACATTCCACATGTACAAATGTACAGGGAAATGCACACAAATACAAAAACGCATTTTTTTCAAAATTTTCCCAACAGATTTTTCAAATTCTTTCAGTTATGGAAACTACACGATATTGGCTACAATATGGCACAGGTTTCATTTCAATGCAGTTAAGGAGCACTGTGTGCGACAGTTGGCCTACGTTTAATTGCGATATACCATCGCAGGTGTACTGTCGCAAATTAAACGATTCCGCTTGTTCCGTTCCGTTCCGCTTATTCCAGTAGCCTGACTAGGCCTTTCATAACTTGGCCTCGATCGTGTATATTGAATAATTCGCGTGTTTGGCATGTTGGCCGTGGTGGCCGCGGATAAGTCATATTATACAGTATTGTATTTTAGGATCATTTTGTGCTGGTTCAAGTGCTAGAATTATCATGCATCATAAAATGTAGGCTGAAATATTAAAGAATCATTTGGCACTTGCCTACAACATTGAATTCCAGACCAACTATCAGACTCTCCGTCCAGTATCAACAACAAGGATCCACCGGCATTCCAAAGTTTGAAGGAGCTTTACCAGGGATGTTTGAATGCAACGCGACGAAACGAACTAGGAATAAAGCCAAGTAAGAAATGCTCACAAATTAAGGGCTACATTCAGTGACAAAAATGTTCAAGCCCAGTTGTCGAAAATGTCAGATATCTTTAAAATGGTCAAGTCTTATTACTTTGCACCTGCACATAAAGTATCAGACGGACAGTGTAAGAACTAAAACGACAAATTAGTTTCTGGCCGATATACTCATTAGCTGAAACAAAGGCTACAAATTTCGGTACATAATGCCGCCTTATTACAAAGAACCAAGAGATTATCTTCTGTATACCAGTAACTTTGGTTAGTATCTACACGGCAATGCAGACAGAATTTAAAAATTTGTTTCTATTGTCCGTTTCTATTTCATATTCATTATTTGTATCTCCCTTATGTGTCCACTCGCACAACCTAAAACTGGGTTAAGAGATTGTTTGGGTACTGACGGATGCCTCGTTTAACATAGGCCATTGAACCATCTTTTAAAGAAGGGGATTTGGCCTAGTGGTTAAGGCGTGCTGCCCCTTAGGGCTGGCGATTGATGCCTTATGCGAGGGTCCGTGAATTCGAATCTGGTAGAAGGACGCGATGACTTTCACCTTAGAAACCCGTCTCTATTTCGTATTCCTCTCGAGTGTACAAAATGATTTTTTTGTCTCATCCATGCAGTCACAAAGTACGTCAAGGAATTCGGCGGCCTATGGGTGGCTGATGCGTGGAAGGAGGCAAGCTTTGACCTGACGACGCTTTTGAGTAGACTGAGTTTTTACGGCGCTGAACCATTGGTAGAGGTCGCTGCTTTACCCAACCCTTTCAATACAGCTAAGCGTGAGCTGCTGGTAAGTAGTCTAAGGCAACGTATGCCGTTTGCATACTATTCCGCAGATAGTTTCCGCTGATAAGGGTACTTTGGTTCATGCAACTTGGCATGAATAAGTTGTTCGCATAGAGGTCGCTCCTCGTGGGCGTAGTGTTAAGCCCCGTTCCCACTAAAGCGGTTCGGCGAGCGCTGCGGTTTACACAACATTAGGCTAGGGATGGAAAGCCAGCCTTTTATAGTGGAAACGGGGCTTAAACATAGAGGCCCGTATGCACCAGTTCAGGCTAAGTTTTATCTTAACTCTAGCTAAGCTGATCTTTAACTTAAGCTGAAATTCCGCTTATCCCAACTTGAGCCGCAGCCCATTTGAGTTATTTCTTAACTTACGATTAGCTATAACTTAAGCCTTGACCCGTAACAGGTTTCACTGTTAAGCTCGCAGCTCATTTAAGTTATTTCTCAACTTTAACTTAAGCCTTGACTCGTAATGGATCAGCTGGGCCTATTTTAGGCAACGCACGTTTCACTATCAGGCTCACAGTTGGGCGACAACTCAATTTTCTTGCCAGAATTTGGAGATATGCCTATCTCGCGCTCAATCAACTGCATATTCTCCTTGGCAAAACGAAAGTGTTTGTGAAATTCCTCATCGGGATATTATTGAAGGGGGTTATTCCGGTCCCGGATAACTCCTTCTGGATAGTCCCCTGTACAATGGATCAATGAGCGTCCATAACTAACTTCAATGTTGACATTGATGGCAGGAGCGGACCCATGATTTGAGAAAAGGGGGTGCCTTCTGCTAGGACAGTGAAATTCGCGCCAAATTCCAGAATTTCACGATCAATTTCACAGATATTTTGGTTAAAAGGGGAGGCGAGCGCCCGGCGGCCCCCTTTGCATCCGCGCCTGGTGAAGGCACGTCTTTAAATTCGAGGTGTACGAGTTAATCCATAACTTAAACCACCCTTCGATGTGGTTTAAGTTTTTGCGGAGTTTAAGCCAGACTTGAAGCTTAGCTTTAGTTGGTGCATACCGACTTCAAGTTTAGTTCCAACTTAAGTTAGACTTAAGCTCAATTTCGGCTTAAGCCGCACTGGTGCATACGGGCCAGAGAGTACTTACGGCCGTGGAAACGGTTCGGACCGGTGTAATAGAATCCAATGTACCGCAATATAGGATGTCCGGGTGGACACCGTAGGCTACATCATCTTTCTGACTATGTTGTTCATCAGGGGGCATTAACTTTTATTACACCGGTCCGAGGCTGCAGGGCGAGCGCGCCCGGATCCAGTTCGAATGAATCGGGTTTGGATTTCGTTCTACACGACAAAAGTTATCGTGGCTGTCATCGGACTGTTTCGAAGCCGGTGTAACACCTGCTAATGTTCCCGTGACAATGGTGCACAGAAAGAAAAAACGATCTCATCTCGAGATAAAATGAATCTCCAACTCTTGTCCCTAAAATGAGTTTCTTTTGCAACTCGAATAGACATAACTGGGTCTCCACTTGAGATTATATTGTCTCCAACTGGTTAAAATGATTCTCAGTTGTTTCCACCGGATTGTCTGTTGTCTCGAATCAAATAAACAAGTGATGTCTCCATATAAAAAAAAAACGTTTCACACCCAGTGGGTTTCGAACCCAGGACCCTCTGATCGCAAGTCGGACACCAGAACCACCACACCACCGAGCTCCTCATATGAGCAGATTTTGGTTCCCCTCGGTTTGTTTCCCATCTTGACATATCAAGGCCTACGGTCACTCCGCCCTTCGAACTACGCTCCCTTCACCCTTGACATTTTCCCTCCTGAGTTCCACTCGCAGCAGACTGTGCCGTTTATCACGCTCGCCCCCACTGCTGTCATCAAATATAATCCAGAAGAAAATATTTCACCCAAAAACATATACAACGTTAAAGGAGCTCGACGTCCAAGTTGTAAACAAACTGGTTTGTTTACAAACAGTGGCCAGCAAACTAGTTTTATTCCTTCGTGAAGGTGGCAGCACCAGTACGCCCCGTGATCGTTAGACTGGTGCCCGGTCCAATGCAACTCACTCACGATATTCACGTCAGTACATATCACCGACAATAGAAGGCAGCACCGCAGGCGTCGCGTGGATAGGGAACCAGTGAGTGAGTGTTTACAACTTGGACGTCGAGCTCCTTTAAGCAAACCTGTGTTCTTTATTACTTGATATCAAAATCCTTCATTTTACAGCATAATTCGTCCAAAAAACAATAATTATTTGTTAAATCGCGAAGAACATCGATAGAAAGAAGAGCCAACTTGAGAGCCAATCAGAAAAGTTCTCGCACACATTAGTAGTCCACAGTGACACTGAACTTCGACGCAGTTGAAGCCGAGTAAAACATGAATGGTATCCCTTTCCCGGTCATATTTGACACAAACAAGTCCTTCCCTGATGCAAACTAGCGACGAAACGTTGTATTTTCCGCAAATTTCTGACCCCAAGCGACAGATCGAAGTTCTGAAGCCGCCATGTTTGCTCTGTTGATTCACCTCGCGCCCAGGTGCATCTGGTCACATACACTACGTATTTCGTGTACGTCGTTAATTGCTCAGTTGCTGGAGGCGAGTTGACAGCTCAGCGAGAGCTCTGATTGGCCGCTCATCTCTCGGCGGCAATGCGAGTGGAAATGTGGGTAGTTCCAGGCAAGGGTGGATTGAGCGAGAGTAGGAGTGATAGGAACCCTTGTCAGGGCAAGATGTTTGTTTCCAATTTTCTCCAGCTGATGCCCTGTCCCATCGACTGGAGAACTGAGAAATTCAAAACGAGTAGACTGTCTCTACTTCAGAATGATACTCCAGTTGCAGTTATCTCCAGTCGATGCAAGAGGGCTCCAGCCTTAGAAAACTGGTACCCATTCTGTGTTCGAGTAGCAACGAAACTCATTTTAGGGACAAAATAGTAGGCTGGAGACTCATTTTATCTCGAGATGAGATAGATTTTTTTCTGTGTGGGCTAGAGAGATCATGACTCTTCAATAGGGTACTACAATGAGGGGCCGGGATATTCACACACGGTAACGCTAATAGATGTTACACCGGCTTCAACCGTTCTCGTATAAAAAACGACTTCTAATAGGCCTATGAACAAGTGGCAAATCGCCATTAATCATGGTTTGGCATGTTTGGTTAGAATCAACTGTTGAATTATGTTGGAGCTACCTTTCGTGGAGTGCATTTCTGCACTGTACATCTTCGATCTATTTGATTAAATAATGGATATTCTTTAAGTACATGTATAATAATCTATATCTCGTTTATTATCCTGTTCCCACTATGTTGTATTTCTTAAGTTGTATTTAGTTTGTATCAGTTCAGTTCCGCTTCCTCTTGTGTTAAATGTAGCTTATGTTTTTGTATTTTTGTAGAGGAGACATGTACCGGTACTTTAAGCACAACTGTGCTTCTCGCATGTTCTCCTCATTAATACATTATTAATAAAACACTTATTATATATATATATATATAACTGTTAAATGTGAAGAAGGAGATGAGTTAGGGGTAAGTGAAATTCAGCCAGTTGTATCATGTACTTCAAAAGTTATGTCTACCAAATTAAGTGTTCTTTCAATCTATATTTATCTCCTACATTTTAGGTGTTCCCCCCGACGACGACTTGGATGGCGATGCCGCAAATGGTTCGTACATACTGGCTTTGATTGGGAGACTCAGGTTCTTCACTGTTAGAAATAACAGAGGATTTTACAGAAAATCTGTGCAGCAGAGTCCCCAGGACTGGATCTGTACAATTACAGACTCAAATAAATGTTAACAGAGACTTGACTGGAGGCTGACCAAATTATATTTTCATACTGCTCTCAGAAGGCATCATAATGGGATGTCCAATGGAGTCAACCAATACAGGAAAACATGAATCATACCATATGTAAATTTACAGAAAGTGCTGGGGACTCTCCTGTAGGCAATTTCTGTAAAATTACTACAAAATTACTATTGTAAAATTAATAATTTCTAACAGTGTTGCTGCTATATGATGTTATACCAGATTTGTGTGCATGTGTGTGAGAGTGTAGAACTATCGTCACACACAATTACTTCAGCTGAGTCCATTATCTTTCAGGGCGAGGAGTTCAAAAATAAGTCGGCCGATTTCATTAAGAAATCCCTTGGTAAAGACCCTGATGCGAAAAAGTTGGATGAGGTTGTAAACTTTGCCACGAATTTCTCAAAGGTTTGTGTCGTTCCGACTGTGTGGTGCTGATTCATTACTTTATTACCTAACTTTGGTTATGTATGCAACATGCCCTGTGTATTTTGAATGAGGGGAATTTCATGACCATATACGGGAGAATCCAACTTACCTCGACGCGAGTCCATGTCATAAAAGTTCTAATAATGCCGTAATTAGAGGGGTAGCGTAGTGGTAATGGAACAGCTTGTATTATACCTAAGCTGTTCCATCTACCATTATGCTACCCCTACTGTATTATGATATTTGTAGAACTTGCAAGATTTTTATTACCTGGACTCGCGTCGAGGTAAGTTGGATTCTCCCGTACATACTGTATAATATGACTTATCCGGCCCACGACTGTTAGGAAGGGAATTTGCTATAGAGGCGTCACCTTTCGGAGAACGGCCACAACATGGGGAAAGCCCTCCTAAAAATAGTACAGTNCATATAAAAACAAGACGCCATTTGCTGAAATAATGGACCCATTAATTGCCCGAATATATGTATCCATAAAACAGCATTTAATGGGTCCATTAAATAAGAATTAAGTCCACTCCGGCCTACCATAACCGTGGGATATCCAAGTTACGATGCTCACCAGGCGTAAGACGATTTCCAATGAACGTGTAACCCTGACTAGGCCTTTCATAACTTGGCCTGGATCGTGTATAGTCAATAATTTGCGTGGTTTGCAGTTTGGCCGTGGTGGCCGGATAAGTCATATTATACAGTATACTTGAAATAGCTTTTTTGCCTTGGAGCAGTTTTGTTATACAATGGGTCATTCATATGAATAAAGACTAGCAAATGCTTTTATTTGAATTTTGCAATACAAATGCACTAGGCAATGCTGTACACATCTGAAGTAAAAGCATTTGCTGGTCCTTTACTTATATGACCCATTGTCTCCGTTTGAGAAGCAACTTGGGCATTTGGAGGAGCACTTTTTTTCTGCATGTTGATGTAAAATACCATCTCAAAAAAGCATTTTAAACCAAGACGGGAGGAGCCAGGGGTATTGTTGTGACATCATTGTTGGTGTCCTCTTTTAGTAAAACCAGTGGGAAACAGCAGCAAGGGGCTTTTGAGTAATCTTCAATAAATTCAAAACCATGCAAGCTGGAGTCATGGGGTAGCCGCATAGAAACTCCGCTAGTGCTTCGACAGCCTATCGGTGTTAAAATGCATGGGAAAATGTACAGCACTATCGGTAGATGGGCTCCGCTAGCGCTAGCGGAGTTTCTATGCGGCTACCCGTGATGTTTTAGACATACAATAAAAGGGATATTAGTCATCTGATATAAAAAAAATTCAGGCCTAAATATCTTATAGTTTTGAAATGACAAAAGAATCAGAATTTCATTAGAAAAATTTGATACCGGGGTGAAACAAATCACGGGCGGCGCATCATCGAACTTTAGCACTGCATATTTCAATAACTATTAAATGCATTTTCTGAAGTTTCACCTGAATGGAAAGAAAGATTTTTCGAGAGCATGGTAGAAATTTCGGGATATGTACTTAAAGTGTCCATCGGCCAGAGCTTAAACAATATTGGACTTCCACAATCTGTAGTTATGGGGTGACTGGTGTCACTTGTAATTTTCTGTCCCATATTCTATTTTCATCAGGCAGACTAGCCCTTTAAGGTATAAAACTTAATTTTCTGCCAGCCACGCCAGCCACTGCTCTTTGTGCAGATGAAATCTCAGAAAATTTCATTGGACGGCTTTACAAACATGAAGTTTATAATGTTCGATGCAGTACTTTTTACATCACTCAGTATTTAGTGCAGTCCGGCATCAGTATTTTTTTGACTTGAAGATATGATTTTTTCGTTATGTCAAAACTAGTCGACAATTACTACTGAACGTTTTTACATACGATGGTTATTATTCATATTTATTGCATATCTAAAATACCAAGATCCCAGCTTGGTTGGAGCTACAGACCCTATTTTGTTAAGCAAGGTCGTGGCCCTTGGTGAATTGTTCCACACAGAACAATCAACAGCATACACAACACCGCAGCCTTGTAACTGACAAAAGGATTATCCTGTGGAATGGTCAAACAAAAAATGAAGTACAGGTTCATGCAGAACATACAAATCAAACTTTATTTTTAAACTTAACAACAACTAATCCCATTTATCAATCATGCTGCATTCGCGGTTCACCTTACGTTAGTAACTAAGGACCACTGACTTTGCTTCACAAAAATGGCTCTGGAGGTCAAACTACTGGACCGAATCGAGGTATCTTGGTTTGTTTTTCTTCTAGAAAGATTCTCTCTCCATTCATACCAGTGGTTTGGGACTGAGGATGGTGGAAGTATGCTTGTGCGTTTTTTTTTGACCACCCTGTATATGGACAGGAAGATCATATTTTGGGTTTGCTCGTTTTTATGGTTTTACGTCGTAATAGTTTTACACTATGAACAACCCAAAGGCACAGAATATGCACCAACGGAGTTCAACCCTGATTTTGGGCCATGTCGATTTAGAGGAATCAGAGGAATCGGAGGAATCAGAGGAAAATTCAGTCTGCAGCCCATCAGACACTAACGATCACACCGTTATCATGTACTAAATATATAAATAGAGCCAGGTGATCAAGTTATTATCATATAGATAATAGTGGAACTTGCAATTTGGCCCTTTTTCTCCTAAAGTGTTGGCATTCGGCCCTCGAGTCATTAGAATCTCTTTTCACCAACCTCAATCATGATGAATATGATGAGTTCATGATGAGTTTACAGGCCCGTCGGAACAGGGGGGCTGGGGGGGCTTTAGCCCCCA
>NMRB01001646.1:26031-60976 GCA_002633025.1 Notospermus geniculatus | reverse complement strand
CCCCCCCACTTTCGCCTACCAGTCGGATTGTTCCGACGGGCCTGGTTTATTATAACAACTCCATAGCCCAGGAAATGTTGTGAATTAACTATTCTGGTAATTTTATACTTTATCATACGGTGATTTTCTGGAGTTTCCAGCCCGATTCCTCTGATTCCTTTGATTCTTCCGATTCCTCTAAATCGACATGGCCCTGATTTTGGGCTTAATGCCCGTTGTACACTTAGGATTTTTCTTGTACTAAAAATTATAAATGAAACTCATAGAGGGTGATTTTGGTCGTAGGCCACCGATTGCCTAGCTGAAATGAATTATAGACACCCATTTAGGCCCCATTTAAAATTATTTTAATTTTAGTAATGGAAAATCAGCCACACATCTTCTACAGGGTGGGCCAAAAAAGCGCAACACGGGGAGCCCACTTTTGGTCTGGAGACCAGGTTGTGTGATGTCCATTTCAAACCCAGTAATAACCTGATATCACGTAGGTCAGGGTAGGATTAGTCATAAATAGGCCTGGGCCTTCCAAGAGACCGAGTTTCTGTTTCAACTTTTACAAGGCTTATTTGGATGATGCAATGAATGACAACTGCCCTGTTAGGTAAATTCTGTGGGGTAACCCTATTTTATTTGTGGTCACTTGTCGCCAAAGTAAGATTGACTGATTGGCACTCATGCATTCACAGAGAAAAGGTTAATTGATTCATGACAGTTTTTGAACTTGAAATAGGCATTAGCCCTTTTTACACGGTGCTGGTTCGAGGAAACCTACCTCCACCCTCCTCGGGCGGGTTCGGTTCAGGATGGATTAATCGCTTTTACACGGTGCGGGTTACCGAACCCGCCTCGATCTAGTTCGAGGTCGGTTCGTTCAAATGCGTGCCACCAGATGGCGTGTATCAATAACTATGCTTCTAACAACATGAGCAGTGCTTGAGAAATCTCGTGCGTGATTTCTTCACAGGTAACTTACAGCAATACGCCAGTGATGCCATGCATATGTAGCGTGCTCAATCCCGCACGAGGCCGGTGGAGGTCGGTTCGCTTTTACACGAGAGAATAACCAGCCTGAACCTACCTCCACCTTCCCGAGACTCACGCTGCGAACTGAACTGGCCCGAGGAAAATAACCGAACCCTCCTCGATCTAGTCTCGATCCGGAACGCACCGGCACCGTGTAAAAAGGGCTATTGTGTCAGGCCACAACTTGGCCACTGCCCGCATTCCATTTTTGAATGAAATACCATACTCTGTAATAGGGATTATTGGGCTCATAATGGCCTGGTCACTTTCTAGCAAAACCTGGTCCCCCTTGGAGATTTAAAAGGTGGATGTTGCGCTTTTTTGGCCCACCCTGTATTATACTTCCATTGTCCCTGTTGGACTTGAGCTGATGTTAGGGTTAATCTGTGTTGGTGCATATGGGCCATAGTGTTCAGGTGGAAGGTTGCTAGCGGAGATAAATTATGAAAGCACCAATAGAGTGTTTGCACCGTGACAATATTGGAGGTATAAACAAAAGAATGTTTTCTCCAGTCACGGTTCGTGGAGATTAACTTCTACTGTTTTGAAAGTCTGTTCGTTTGTTGTATGCCTCCGACATGGCCGCTCTGTCATCACATGCAAACACCTAATAAGTAACTGTGAAGTACCAATGGTGTTATTTGTTGACATTAGTGTATCATGTTCACATCTTTTTATAAACTTTTTTCGCTCTAGGTCGCTTTGAAGTTCGACATATTTAACTTCACCAGTGCATTCCAGAATAAGATGACGCTTAAGGAACTCGCCAAGATTTGTTGTAAGGGTGTACGTATGAAGGAATATTTTGTCTGTAATCCGCGCTTTTGCCAATTGTTGTCTTGAAGGAATAGTAGAGAGGTTTTAAGATCTTGAACGCAACGACAAACGTATAGAGGAATGATGTTATTGTCGTTCCCGTGAAAAATTCGCGTATAATTTGGTAAGAAGTGAATTAACCGTGAACGCGATCTTGTGGTTTCACTAATCGGGCATGCATTGTATGTGTGACTCCGACAATGGCATCTTTTGTTGGTACAATCTCCGACGCTGTGGTCAGACGGTTTCTCCTTACTCACTCAGGCATCAGTAGGTCCTGGCTATTTCAGCGTAGGATCGTATGTACAATGGTGTGCAAAAATATTAGAACACTTACCATGAACTGGAAAACGAAGTGTTATTTCAATGAAATGACCCCAATGTAGCCGTGAAACCATCGTTTCTTTCATTAATGGAACCTTCAACCATAATGATTTTGCATAATGAATATTCCAGCGACACCTGCTGCATGATACCTTTGTCAATTTCTGGGGAACATACTGCATTTTGGAAATGTTGAATAACTCTGGAGTGAACGTCTGACAGCGTGGAATGACACTGGGGTTGAAACTCTTAGGCTCCCGTTCCATAGAGTTCACGTTTTCACGGTTTTTGTACGTTTCACGCGTGAATTGTCATGTTTCACGGGTGAACCCAAGATTGGGCAATGTATTTCTTATGATGCGGGTTCCATAGGCGTCATTTTTCTACCTTCGGACAAGTACGATTCATTTCATGCGTGAATAAATGAAAATCACCCGTGACTCGAGGAATGAACATGCTCATTCTTTTGGAATATGAAATAGAAATCGGGTTTCTAAGGTGAAAGACATTGCTTCCTACCCCTCATTCCCCTCATTCCGCCTTGACCCCTCAACCCCTCATTCTTTTGGGCGTGAATTCTGTGGAACCAACCCTCTAAATGAAAGATCGTGAAAAATGAAACGGGAAAAGTGATAAGTGAAAACGTTAACTCTATGGAACGGGAGCCTTAGAAAATACATAGCTTAGCACAATGCCAGAAAGATGCGCTGCTGTGACTGCTGGCAGGCGAGGAGCAGTCACGGAATGCCAGCCTTTATTGGACCCGGTTGTAATTATGCAATGGGAACAGTGTCCCCGCGTAATTGAGTGTGGCCGAATTGACCCCTCTTCAATTATTACATCATGCCTACTGGATTGATTCCTTAAATATGGGGTTCACAGCCAGGACCTCCCTAAGCATGCTAAGAAGATCTGTCTAGGCTATTCAATCGGATTACCTAAGCCCGGGACTATGGTATTACCGTGGAGGATCGCGATACCATACAGCCGCGTCATTCTACATGAAATTCATCCGTGAATGCAGTACTTCTGTGAGGGGAATTGCAGAAAAACGACACACGATATGCCTTATATGAAACATCCAAAAGAAAGTTTACATTTACAGTCACCAGATGAAATGAATAAAAACAAGTTTTTTTTGTCCACAACCTGTCTATTTGGACGAGAATCTGCCGAATGTCACCAGCAGTGACCGCCTTGTGCAACACCCCATCGATGACGTAGCGACGTCACAGCGTCACAATGGAGGGTGCCGCTTTCTTCCATGTCTTCCGCGGACTCGCATTTTCAGCATAGATTTTTACAATGATGCCGAATAGTTTGTCCATCCTTTTGCATTGGCTATACATACATTCATGTTCAATAGAACTTAACATGTGATTGTGCATATGGTAAAGTTCATATTTGTTCGATGTCACATCCATACATATGGTAAAATTATCATTTATATTCGATGTCACATTTACATTCATGTGGTAAAACTATTCATGTTTGATGCGACTGTCGGTTTTATGCGAACTCGAAATTGTGGGTAACTTTGAAACGACGGTCCTGATTGTCTCCCCGGTAACGTGGCAGTTAAATGTGAATTAAAGACCTTATATACCCCGTCTAGACGAATTTTAATAAGGTCGAATTTGATTGGATGTTGGTGCATGGCGATGTCCCATCATGCCTCAGCACAAATTAAGATAAAAGGGGCGCTGCGATCGCTTTCGTGAAAATCGGTTGTTACTGTAGTTGAGCCCTATGGGTTAATATTTTTTAGTCCAAGGCTCTAATCACTCGACCAAACTAATAAAACTGTCAGCCAATCAGAACCCGAATAGAATTTGTAATAGATATGTCGTTTTGGGAAAAAATCGCATCACGGTCTTGGCCGTTAAAGAGTTAATAAGTTTTGTGAACTTTTTACAGGTTGACTGGGCGAAATTTTTCAGCACGGTTCTCGATAAAAACGTTGATCAGACATACGAGGTCTACGTTGGTGGTTTAGAGATTTTACAAGAATTGAACGAGTTGATAAAGACCGTAGAAGACGGGTGAGCTACATGTATTGTTCCCTCGCGCTTATATGTAATTAAGGTACAGCCATAGACATACTGTATACATTTAATATCACTTATCCGGCCACCGAGGCCAACCTGCGAACCACGCGAATTATTGACTATACACGATACAGGCCAAGTTATGAAAGGCCCACTCAGGGTTACATGTTCAATGGAAATCGTCTTACGCCTGGTGAGCATCGTAATGGATATCCCGCGGTGAGGGTTAGTTTCACTTTTGTCAAAATGAATTGACCAGTACGATTTGTAAATGATGTCTATTTAGCCTAGGCCTGCTGTGGAATAAAACTGCGGTCTGCCGTTGAAAAGAAACTCACAAGTGACGTGTAACCCTAACTAGGCCTTTCATAACTTGGCCTGGATCGTGTATAGTCAATAATTCCCGTGGTTCGCAGGTTGGAAACAAACCAGTTTGTTCACAAACAGTAGTCGGCAAACTAGTTTTATTCCTTCGTGAAGGTGGCAGCACCAGTAGGGCCCCGTAATCGTTAGACTAATGCCCGGTCCAATGCAACTCACTCAACCACTCACTGGTTCTCTATCCACGCTGCGCTGCCACCTATTATCGGTGATATGTACTGAAGTGAATATCTAGTCTCGCGCAGCCAACTGTTTCGTTCCGCAGGTACTGCGACACAAACGTTCGATCCTCAGATTCGGCTGGGTGACCAAGACTAGTGAATATCGTGTTTACAACTTGGACGTCCAGCTCCTTTAAGTCTTCTCTAAGTGTGACACTTATCCTTTGTTCAACACAAAAGATAAGTATCACACTTTGACTTAAGTTTGTTTGTGAATATGGACCCTGATGTCCAATCCTACAACACCCGCTTGGAACATAAAACAACCACCCCATAAAGAGTAAGGAGAAAAATTTGCAAAATCATTGTTAAAACTAAGAGTAGGCGAAACGGGGAGTAGGCGAAATGGGAAGTAGGTGAAATGGAGAATAGGCGAAATGGTGATTAGGCGAAATGGGGGTAGGTGAAATGGGCAGTACGCGAAATGGAGAGGAGGCGAAATGGGGATGAACCGTAATACTTTTGTTTACTTCAGAATAATCAACGACATTGCCATTGGATCCTTCACTTTGCTGAATACGTATTATTTGACGGTCGATGAACGTAAAACGGTGAGAATAATTATTAGACCTAAATACTAATCAGGTAATGCCTGCCAGCATGCATTGTTGAGTTACAACGTGCAATCTGGGGTCAAGGGTTGGAATTTTTAACCACATTATACCGTATCACAATTTACATAAAGGAGATATCACATCGTAAATAGACTGAGAGTTGACTCAAATATATAGTAACCTAAACGCACCCGAGAGTTTAGCAAACCGCTCCGTTAACGCTAGCATTGGCGCTAACACTATTTCTGACGTTCATGTACAGGCATTGACTAATGTTTATCTACACGTGATATCTCGAATATTTCAAATACTTCCGAACCAATTTTGACACGGTTTGTTGCATATGAAAGGCAAACCTGTTGATCATATTTCTGCATCAAAATTTTGGAAATTTCGAAATATGAACATTATGAGTATGTACTGTAATAGCTTTTCAGAAAAAAACTTGAAAATCAACATCATTTATTTTGTAATTATTATTTTCATTTTTGTAGTAGTTCTCACAGAATGGAAGTTTCTCAGGATTTTTGTCCTAGTTTCATCAAAATCTGTCGATTGGTTGCTGAGATATTTGAGATGATCAAATTTTTGATAATTTGAGATTTTCATGATTTTTTACAAAATTCTGATGTCAGTAGATAGAGCTGACCTCAAATCATAAAATTATGAAATTTTGGATGATTCGCATGGCACACCTGTTAGAGCCTCCATCAAACTGACTGACCATTCTGTTGTCAATATCAGTAATAATGCCGTGTCCCTTGGGGAGGCTTATATAACAAGTAGACACAGGTCATAAAATTCCTCACCAAATAAACGATCAAATATTAGAAAATCCATAAACATGATGCACTCTGTATGACGATATTATAAATTGATACTTTTTCAGCCACTATGCCCTTTCCTTCCTTTTCTCCTCCATAGATTCTAACATGGTGAAATATGAATTTAAAAAAAAATTAAGAAACTTTTATCAAGAACAGCTTCATTATTCTTGGTTATTTGCCAAATAAAACGAAAGGGCAGTCTGCATGGATATATTGTCAAGGGCATGTGCTGGTCAAATATCATTGCCTATTTTGGTATTTTTAATTTGGATGCGTTCAGAAATACAAAAGAAATCAATATGCATTCCCTTTGTGCACAAAGTTTGCCATTTGAAATGCAAATGAGCTGGGAATGGTGTAACGTTGTCATTGCATCATAACTATGATAACAC
The DNA here is from genome assembly GCA_002633025.1 of Notospermus geniculatus. Taxonomy (NCBI): domain Eukaryota; kingdom Metazoa; phylum Nemertea; class Pilidiophora; order Heteronemertea; family Lineidae; genus Notospermus; species Notospermus geniculatus. The sequence continues at coordinate 54,390 of NMRB01001646.1, read as the reverse complement.
CTAATAAACACGTGCAATAGACAAGTCATTTCATCATCAAGAAGTTATGGTTATGAAATCAGTTTGATGGACGGATTCAAAAGGCTATAACCCGTGTGATGAACTGGTTAGAATTTACGCATATTTTTCAAAATATCAACATTTTGATATTGCAATATTTCTGCCCAGTTAACCCCAAAAGTTTCAAAATAAGGTAAACCTATAATCTGATGTTAGCTTTATCTAATGGTATGGAAATTTCTTGAAAAACGCGAAAATCTCAAATTATCAAAATTTTGATAACCTCAAATATCTCAGCAACCACTGTACGTAGATAAACATTGGGCAATGCCTGTACATACATGTATAGAGTAGCGGCAAAATGTTACGGTTGTCGGGTCCAGCTCTTAACTTTCCATTTTTACTGTTATTACAGAAAAGTGATGAGGACAATGCCATAATAAGTTGCCTTTGGTTTGTTCAAGCGGACATGAGAGAGGCATACGAAGCCCTTTTCATGAAGAAGTATTACAAAGGAACCAAGAAAACAAAAAAAGACGTAAGTTGGCAATTCGATCAATCCAGAGGAATCGGAAACCGTGGTGGTTTAGGCCTAGGGCAGCTAGGACATATGAGTAGGCCTACGCCTATGTGTGGATTAATTGTAGCGTCGATAAGAATGGGTTGGCATAGAACGAGGTATAGGCCTACCGGTAGTATGTTCCGCTCAAGTTCTCGAATGCGCGCACACCCGAACCAGCTCACCTCTGTGAGGTGAGCTTTTCTTATGGCGTGTCGTCCGTCGCTGTTGTCGTCGTCCGTCGTCGTCAACAGGGGTGGCACGTATCTAAACCGCTAGGCATAGAAGCTTGAAACTTGATGTACAGGTACCCTATGGTAAAAACTCTCTCTGGACGGAAGCTTAGCGCTGCTAGTTTTACACTCTGGTCTGTAGGGGGCGCTTTGTGGAAATCTTCTTTTGCCCGTATCTCCTGAATGTTCATAGCTAGCACCATGAATTTTTTGTGGTGGGTTCATCTGATGAAGCAACATCACATAAGTCCCGGGTTTTCGATTTGACCCACTTTTCAAGGTCATGGAGGTCAAAGTTCAAAATTCCAGTGTTTGTTGGCACGTTTCTAAACGTTTCTAAACCGCTAGGCTTCGGGCCATAATATCTAATCAATAGTAAAGGTTAAGATGGTTTTAAGTTGCCTAAATATCTATGTAAGTATCCTCTACATTTATGCTAAGATTTCAGTTCCAACATACTTCAAATATGGCTGCCAGGTGGCCATCTTGAAAAACAGTCTTTTTGACATCTACTGCCAACACAGGAAAGCGGTTTGCTCACACCACTAACTCCTTCTGACGGTCTTCGACTGAGTTTATGTCATTGACTAAATTATTGCTGATCAGATGAAATGATTTGGTGTGTTCGGCTTTATCTTGTCTGTACTGATTCTTCATCATTCACCATGAGTGTCACCGTTTTACTTTACCACAGAGACTTATCACAGAGGTGAGCACAATGGCCTGCCTCGCCATTTCATTATTTCTTAAGAATCTTCTTCCCAATTCTTTACTCCATGCTATTTGTTTTTCTGATCTCCGTTTTTTTCGGTGGAGTAATCGTAACAGTTTGAGTATTATTATTTTTAGGCGGTAGTGCCTGGTAGGACAACACGGGGGTTAACCCAGTTATGGCATCCCCGGTTTTGGTCTCCTCAGGTGTTTGAACTTTGTTCATGCTCTGCGATTCAGTTCCATTTATTGAGGTGATTTTTCAAAGCAGTTATTGGGTGATTTGCAGTGTAATTCTTCTCGGTGTGGTTCGCGGTGAAATTCTCGACGTAATTTTCACTCTTGCTAATAAATATGGAATGTTCTGAGATTTCCATTAATTTCCAATAAAGGTTTTCTCAATTATTTCTGTGCGTGTGGGTCGATTTCAATGAAACTTCATCAGCAGGTGGGGACATTACAGGAGCAATGGTTGCTGTGGCTGATACTCTGCAACCAGTGCATCGTGGATGTAGGGAGCTGCCCGATTTTTTTGTAAAAGAACCGCGGTTTTACAAAAATCAACCCCAGCGCCCTGAATTGAGTTCCTGGATTTGCTTTGAACTGTTAATTCTCACACTCAAACAAAACCGTTTACAAAAGTGATTTATCACCACTTGATAAAAGCTTCCCAAGCCGATTTTCAGAAGCGCATCCCTATTAAAAAAATAGCTATGGTACCTTATGGTATCCTGTGGTATCCTATGGTATCCTATGGTATTTATGGTATTGTATGGTATATTGCTATTGTACCCATGGTATTTTATGGTACTATGGTATTAATTTATGGTACTTATGGTTGCCTTTTATGGTACTATTGTATTTTATGGTACTATGGTATTAATTTATGGTACTTATGGTTCCCATTTATGGTACTATTGTATTTTATGATACTATGGTATTAATTTATGGTACTTATGTTTCCCATTTATGGTACTATGGTATGCTATGGTTCTATGGTATTAATTTTTGGTACTATAGAATGTTATGGTGCTATGGTATTAATTTATGGTACTGTGGTTTCCTATGGTTCTATGGTATTCCTATGGTACAAGGGATGAAAATGGGAAAACGTTTTTCCCATTGAAAAAAAACGAGGAGTTAAATGTTCTGATTTATAAATGTATAAGATTCTTGCTTACTATAGGCACTAATCATTTCTGATGTTGGTTGCAGTTGGTCTGCAATTATGAGCGAGAATATCATACTAAAAGTTTGTTATGGTAAAACCAAATACCTGACAAAACAGAAAACATACACTTTCGGAGAAGTCTCTTCACGAGTCAAAATCTGAGTCTTGACAAACTTTACTGTTTTCAAGCATTTTACATGATACCCTCTGTGGTTTTATGGTGCAATGCCATACAGCAGAGCACCATAGAAAGGGTATAAACCATAGAATAACACAACATTATTATACCATAAAAAGATTACCATAGAAATTGATGAACCATAAAGTTCTTATGGTATCATATCGGTACCATAGGGAAAAGTACCATAGACTGTTACAAAACACCATAGACAAGCACCATAGAAAACCTATGGTAATTGTCTACGGTATTCTCTATGGTATATCCTATGGTATCGCGTATTATTTTTAATAGGGCATAACCGGCCAACACTTGCGTGGTCAATCAGCGTGAGACATTTTTAAAAGGGCCGTGCATACGGCTATTGAAATATGTAATGAAGTTACCGGACCGCGTCGCCCGTTTTTACTCGCTTGATTTTTGCATAATGGCATTGACAGATTTGCCATTTTGACCACGTGACGGCCATTGAACAAAGTGAATGTGTTCGGCTAACTGAAGATTTTACTATCGGCCATGGAAAGATTATTGGCTGGTTGTTCCTGGGCGGCTGGTTGCTCTTGATCCTCTAGATTAGGTGGTTGCGGGTCCTCTAGATTAGCTGGCTGTTGTCCTGGGTCGTCATGTCCTTCTGGTCCCGGATTCTGGAAGAAAATATCTATATGATTGGGCGAAGGATTGTAACGCTCCCTTCGGGTCCTGACCTCGCCGGCATCTTCCGGGATTGAGATATTTCTTATCTCATGATGTTCGTCGCCACCATCGTTTCCGATAACAGGTCCCTCTGGGTTCACTGGTTGTCTCCACCTGGCGACATTAACGGCCGCGTGCCGCATCTCTCGCTGTCTTTCTTCTGCATTACACCACTGAAAGAAAAATGTATAGACACTTGAAGAAAGTAATTAATCGCAATTTCCACCTTCGAGGGAATGAGCCCTGTTACAACCTATAACGTTACACCGACGCATAATGTTACACTAACGCATAACGTTACTTGTGTAACATTATACGTTGACCCATCCTACTCATAATGTTACAATCGACGCATAATGTTACACTTTTTCTAACGCATAAGGTTACACTTTTTGACGCATAATGTTACACCTGATCCTAACGGATAACGTTACGCCGACTTAATGCATAATGTTACACCAATGTCAAGTAAGCAATTCGGTGCTTCTGTCATTGCAACAAGAGGCCCACGGGCCTTGCGCTCAGCTGATTATGATCTGTCAACTCAAGAGGTTGAAAGTGGGGGAAAGAGAGACAAATACGAATAGCGCACCGTTCTAATGGTTATCAAGTAAATATATAGGTTTTCGTCACAGTGAGGAAGTCATTGTGATCAGGTTCTGACCCATATCACTTTATGCATCTAGCGGCCATATATGAATCTGGAGTGCAACTACATGTAAAACCCACAGGTGCAACCTCTAAGCCATGTCACTATGCCTCTACAATACGATATTATTGACGAAGATCTCAACTTATGGAGCAGAATGCGAAATCCAAAGTGGCCACCTGCTGGCCACATTAGTGGTTGAGTACACCTAAAACTGACATGACTGATATGGTGCAATATGTGACCTACGTATATCACTATGCCTCTAAAAGTTTGGCCATTGAGTAGAAGGGGTTAATATCACTTGGTGAATCGAGATAGATATCTAATCGGACCCGTTGGGTAGAAAGGGGTTAATATCAAAGGTCACCGGGTCAAGGTCAACTTAACAGTGGTGTGACATTATGCGTTAGGTCAGTGTAACGTTATGCGTTAGGATCAGGTGTGACATTATGCGTCAAAAAGTGTAACGTTATGCGTTAGAAAAACATTATGCGTCGATTGTAACATTACGAGTTAGATGGGTCATCGTATAATGTTACACCAGTAACGTTATGCGTTAGTGTAACATTATGTGTGGGTGTAACGTTATGAGTTGTAACAAGTCCCCCCCCCCCCCGACTCGCATGCTCCCGCACCCGGCTCCCGTCAGGTTCTTGACCAAGTTCCAGATCAATAGCCTCAGCGGTTACGAAACGTCGACGCCTGACGACGGACGCTCCATGACTGCTTTAGCTCACCCAGGTAAGCTAAAATCTAATTACTTTTGAATGGGAGTGTACATTCAGCTTTCGGGGAATATTTTTCAGGTGACGGAATTAACAACCAATATTATTGAGGCCTTTTTTGATTTGGTATCAGAGCTAAATTGGTTTGATCGAGCAACAAAGGACAAGATTGAACTCAAATCGAGGCGGACCGCCAAAGTGATTTCTCACCCGGAGATGTTGATGAACATGACATGGGTCGACAAAGTTACACCCAAGGTAAAGTACATTCCCAGAGTACACAACGCACATATTCATGTAATCTATACCCAAATTCATGTAATCTATACCCAAGGTACAGTCCACTACGCACATATATACATAACTCACACTCCTTGGCTCTCAATATCAGAAACTGGCGGGTCATCTCATTTACACCTTGTGTACCATGACATTTGGAGATATCTGAGGGCAGTGTTCTTCTAGATGTCACCGTTTCTTCTTATCAACTTAAAATTTGATTTGATGCAGAACTTTCAGACCATTCCTTTTTGTTTGAGGATATTTCCAGAGATGATTATTTTGATGGAGTGATGAAAGCAAAGATGTTCAGGCGGAAGTTGTTAATGTCAACAGCTGGCAAGGAGTGGATTGAAATAACAAGGTACGTTACAAGGTACAACGAGTCGTGTTTCATAGATTTACTGGTTTAAACCGTTTCCTGATATCCACGCCCCGCCCACTCATCCTCGCACCCCAGGGTCTTCACAACCGCTCCCCTTCTTGCGCGTCCATGCCATTTTCGGGGGGAGCCAACGGAGCAGTGGACTCCGCCGAATTCAGCCAAAATCACAGCGAAGCTTCTATCCCGTCTTGGGTATTCCCAAAACGGCGGCTGTAAAAATTTCTCGGATTCGCCGACAAACTCGCTTAATTTTTCAATGTTCCTGAATTTACTTGTCATGGGTCTGTAAAGAAGAAAATATTCTTATTAGCTGACCAGCAAAGTAGATAGTGGCCGTGAAAACATTGACATGTGACTAAGCTATAACAACTGACGACACTACAAAACTGGCGTGTACGCATGAGGGAATGTCCCTCTAACACAGCGAAAATGAGTGAATGTCCCCAGGGCAATGCAAGAGGGGTGCCACCATATATGAACTGAGATTCTGGATGCGCTCACTGGGCCTGGACAACGACAACTTTTAATCAGTCGACCCGCAAAGGTATGAACAGCGCCACGACGTGTCAGCCGCGATATTTGGCGGTACTAACTGCCAAATCACTGAACGAAAAAGAGGCAGTGACGTAGGCGTAGCAGACACTATAAAACAATCACTAATTACGCACGATTAGTAAGACGTTTGAAGGTGGCGTGATGTTTACATGTTGATGGGTGTTTCTCTACGAAAGTTGCCGAAAATTTCATCGAAATCGGTTCAGTTTTAGCCGAGTTATCGATCGAAAGGTAACCTTGAGTTTTCGAAAACAGGCGTTCTTCAAAGTGCGTACACTTTCTTGGAATAGTATTTTGAAACTTCTGCTTAGGTCATTCGGGTTGTTATAACAAAGAAGAATTCACATGCGAAGCGTGGTTTTATGCACTCATGTCTGAGGGGTTGACAATCACCCCGAAACACAACCACATTTTCAAGAAATCTCTTTCGCTTTATCCATTGTTAAACTGGTTCCATGGGCTCCGACGGTGGCGCTGACTGGTCGAATCGTCAGTCAGCGCCACTCGGCAGCCAAGGAACCAGGTTTATGGCTGCGAGAATCGTTACCTACTGCTGTTCAAACTGCGTACAAAAACTTGGAATACCATGCCGATGTATGAAATTAATACAGATTGGAGATTGATAGTTTCTCCATCCATTCAGTTTTGCTGGTTTTATGCAGGCAAGTATTTATGGAGTTATGGCGATGTTTTTAACAACGCTCTACTCCAAGTGACCACCAAGTCTGTGCGGAGGACGAAATTCTTAAACGATTTCTCTTCACTCGTTTGCATTATTCCAAAATAAATTACACTAATGGAAAGGTCAATGTCTTAGCTAAATACTGATGTATGATTTATGTGGTTGAATTTGAACGGTCTTCTCGATAAACGCACTTTTGTGCGAGGTGTCCGATTTCTCGAATGAGGTACTCGAGGAGCCTTGTCGAGGGCCCTGATCGCCTATTATTTTCCCGCGCGCAAAATAAATCTGCCGTAGAAAAGGACCTTTGCGGGTCGACTGTAATCAATAGATGGTCGACACCAAGCCGCCTGTACAGATGGCCATGACGTTTTCGTAGCAAAGATTTTATTGGCAGACAAACGTCCATATCGACTGTACGTCGATTGATCGTGCGATGTTCTTCTATTGGACCGCTTTGAAAATCCAGCGGAGAGGGGCCATATAGATTTTTAAGGAATCTGGAAAACAAGGATCCCCAAGGAATCCTACGGAATTAACTCCAAATAATGCAAAACGACATTATTATGATTGTATATTCACTGTACAGAGTAATCCGCCAGGAAAACGTCTATAAATGTTTTTTTTGCGATACACGTTCAAAATGTGCACCATGGGATAAGATTTCAGTCTGCAGGAGCACTTTTGATTTTTCACCAGCAGGAGGGATGTCACATTGATAGGCCTACTAGTAGGCTATCACGTGCATTCAGGTGTACACGTAGGTATGAGAAGAGGCATGAACTGCAGACAGCATTCCGTAAGGTTCCTTGGGATCCTTGTTTTCCAGATTCCTTAAAATCTATATGGCCCGGGACAGGCCCGTTTACCCTGCCATTTGGTACATCGGGATAAGTGGCTTGACCTATTTGCATTTGGAAAAATTGTACCGAAACGTGCTCTATCCGGACCGAGCTCGGTGAAAATTCCGTAGAGTAAATGGGGCTGTAGTCAAGTCAAATTCCTGCCAGCAGCAAGGATGTGATAGGCGCGTATGGGCAGTTATTACCGCCAAAAAGGACGTGGAGGTGAAAACAAGGACAGTTAGAACGAGGACGTTATGTAGTAAAATAAAGACGTTGTAATGTGAAACAAAGACCTCGTATCTTTCAAAACGAGGACATCCACACACCATGCTTGAGACCTATCTACGCGACGCGTAGACATCATACAACACGAAGACATTATACGACGCGAAGACAACAGATGGCGCTCGCGTATGTTTTCTTAGGGGGCTGTTCACTTTCGGACAAATTAGACAAATTTTAATGAGGTCGAATTTGATTGGATGTTGATGCATGGTGATGTCCCATCATGCCTTAGCACGAATTAAGATAAAAGGGGCCGCTGCGATCCCTTACGTAGTTGAGCCGTATGAGTTAATATTTTTTTAAAATTCCTTCGCAGTGTCTTAGTACTAGGATGTATCTACATAACGTTTGGTGCAAAACTAAAATAATAGGTGGCGCTGCTGACATATTAACACTTACGTTTTTGGTCAGAAGTTCTGAATGGGTTAACATGTTGAACTTATTCTTGAACATTTATCATTTACACATGTCTGTGCATCCGTAGGTTACATAATGCAATTTGCTGCATTAACCCCTTCCTCCTTTTCGTCAGTAAAATAGAATGCCAAAAATATCCGGCAATACGGTACTTCAAAGAAAGTCCCCACTAAGTTCATTTGCAGGTTTTGATTGTCATTGTCAGTCAAATAATGACGAAATCGATCATCGACGATTTAATGCCATTTTGACATTAGAAGGAGATCAAAATGAACGGCAATGATATCAAAAAACTCACATGCTCACAAAAAAAAGAAATGCGTGATTACTGCTGGTTTTCCTGGTTAGAAATTTCTCAGTGAAAACCTAGGTGTGGGGGGGACCTTTGGTGTTGTATGTTGAACCAGCTTGTATACACAAGATTCACCCAGCAGTGTTCCCGTGTCACCCCAGGACCACAATGGAACAGCCCAATTAGGCTTTGTTCACAAAATCTTAAGCCGTGTGAGCGATTTGTTTATTCTAAAGGCCTCTATACACTGAATGACAAAAGTCGAAATTAGTCGCTGCTATGGTCAGTTCTACAATACTTGATCTGGCGACATGTTGAAACCCTCCACAAAAGTGTCAGAATATTTTAACATTTATGGAACGTTTCCTCAAAAAGTATTTTGGAACGGACAATTGTAGCGAATAATTTCGTCTTTTGTCATTCAGTGTATAGAGGCCTTTAGTGAATGACTCGAGTTTTGCCACTGCAAATATCCCTCTCCGAATATCCCCATGCAAACATTCCTGTGCGAATATCTCACTGAGAATATCCCTCTGTGAATCTCCCTCTGCAACCCCCCCTCTGCGAACATCCCTCTGCGAATATCCCTCTGTGAGTATCCCTCTGCGAACATCCTCTGGGAATATCCCTCTTCGAACATCCCTCTGTGAACATCCCTCTGCGAATATCCCTCTGCCAACATCCCTCTCTGAACATCCCGCTGCGAATATTCTTCTGCAAACATCCCTCTGGGAATATCCCGCTGCGAACATCCCTCTGTGAACATCCCTCTGCGAATATCCCTCTGCGAACATCCCTCTGGGAATATTCCTCTGCGAACATCCCTCTGCGAGTATCCCTCTGTGAACATCCCTCTGTGAACTTCCCACTATGAATATCCCTCTGCGAAATAAGAATATACCTGTACGAACATCCATCTACGAATACCCCTCTGCGAACATCCCTCTGTGAACATCCCTCTCACCTCTGCGAACACCCCTCTGCAATTATCCCTCTGCAAACATCCCTCTGCGATTATCCATTTTTGGCGGAAAATGCCGCCCACATGGCAGCTGACCGAATCAAAATTTGATTCTATTGAGCCTTGCTCATTCGCTAGAAAAAACTCATCGAGCAGTTTTCCAAATCTCAGTGCCATAAATGAAAACCTGTTTTTGTCTTGCAGTCCTCAATGGGGCATGCCTGTGGCAACGGTGAACGCATATTACTTGTTTGTTTCCAACGTTTTCCGTAAGTAGCGGTACTAAATTGGTCTGAAGCTACTACTAGCCTTTTAAGATTTTACCGTCCTTCAGTGTCCATGGTGAAATCAAAAGTTGGCCTGATCAAGACTATACGAGGAGATATTTTCGGACTCCACGCAGAGATCACTAAGTTAAGAATCCGTTCACGCGAATTTCTAGCAGGGCGATGTCCACAATCAACGCGGTGGAAAAAACAACGGTTGCGGCATTCGAGAGGTTAAAGCAAATGGCTCGCGGGGTTTGATGTTTACATTTTTGGTGGTACCTCCCATAGAGAGTGAATCTCGCCTCCAGGCAAAGCCGTGCTCCAGCCATATGCAAAACATGTGCACATATGCGAACGTAAACACTGGGGACAAGGTTCCATTAAAAATTTGTTAAAATGAGTTAATGACAGTTTCAAAATCATTCGGTCAAAATGCACATTTTGTACCATTCACATTGATTTCGAAGCGGTAGATTATGCAGAATACGCCTCCGAAGTTTGGCTGTGTAATGCATTTCCCATTAAACTAAAATCCTTCTTTCGCCTTTTTCTCAAAACGGCGCTTGATTTGAGGACATGTCAACAATCAACTGTCAACAAACCCGCGAGCCATTTGCTTTAAGAAATCGCTCCGTTAACGATAACACTAACGCTAACGCTATTTCTGACGTACATTTGCAATGTAAAAATAACGTTTAGCGTTAGTGTTACCGTTAACGGAGCGAGTTCTTAACCTCTCGCTTGCTTCGCTCGAAATTCGCAAACGTTAATAGAGTTGTAGCAGGTTAAAATGCCTCTTTTCGTTGACCGTGAAACGATCTGTATTTGCAGATATAACAGCTGGCATAATTGATGAGCCGTTTTACGTTGAGGGAGCGCCAATGTAAGTTAACAATAGCGAGTTTTCGCCAAGCCCCCGAAACGCCAACGCGGACGCCTGTCCTTTTGTTTGCTGCCTACTTCGTGGCATCGAACAATGGGAGTGGCGTTCGCGTTGACGTTTCGGGGGCTTTGCGAAAATTCCCTATTACCATACTCTCTCGAAACAAGTTACACACTGAAAAAATATTAACTGAAATTTGTCAACCCAGCAATTGGGTCACGAAAATAACCAAGCAAAATTTAGAGTGTAAATGCCCAGCGGTTAATATCGAATGGGAAGCACCATTGGTCACATGATGACTTATAGAGCAGACGTGACACCTATAGAGGTTCGTTGTTAGAGAGATGCGGTTCACCAAGCACGGCCAATCACACCTTGAATCGTCAATGGCGTCATGAATAATAGGTGGCATATGTGTACCATCAGTTCAAACCCACGCGAATATTCTCGCGTGGTCTGCGTGACCGGTGTTCCCTATGTTCAAAAAAGTAAGTATTGTGCGCATTTTTCTTTTCACGGGTATTATTAGGATCCATTGCGACACACTTTATGACCAGGAATATTTCGAAGTGAATAAAACGCATTTTTGGCAGCAGTTTGAAAGGGGATGTTCTTTTTCCGAACATTTTTTTTCAACTAAATTTTCATTACCTTACACGTGACTGATTTTCACAAAAAAACTTTAGATGTTATACCTTATAATATACACTAGGTAATGACATGTGACAAATATGACATCAACTGCGTTAATATGGAAACGAAGGACTTTTGCAAAATGTTCAAAATCAGCATGAAAACAGCAAAATAATTCCGGAACTCTTGCTATAATGAGAGAGTATAGATATTATTTGTCATTGATTAACAAATCATCTCAACATGATTGTTTGTGAGGAAATATTTGCATAAAATGTGAGATTTTTAAAAATATTTTAACCCTATTTTAACTGGGGGTAAAACAGAACAGCCGAGCTTGGCCTTTGCAGATGAATGGTGTTATAAAGGTTGTCGTCATCAGTAGCTGTTTTGGGTTATCGGCATGATTGAAATTACCTTATCATACACATAACGCATTGATTCCTTTCATTTTAGAAGATTCCATAGAATTCCAGATTGAAAGACATTTTGCCAAATACTTTACTGCATTATTTAAATCAGAATTTATATATCAAGCTCTGCAGGAATATTCTTTCTCAAAGAACCGATAGCCGGTCATCTACTGGGAATACATTTTAATACTCTTGTAAATAAGTATGGTTGGGACAGATATGCGGAAGGGTTAAGATAAAAGATATTGAAGGGAGTACACGGGACAACCGGCAGGAGTTAAGAAGGGTTTGATGTCAAATTAGGGAACGTATGAGTAAGAGGTAACAGAGATATGAGATATTAACAAGTGATGAGATTGACCAGATGTTGCTTCTTTTGTGTGTCAATTAATGTACTCTGTAATATAAGCCTGAGTATAAGTTGCCTGTGCACTGAGTTAAGTTGTAATTTGATGTACGAGTTATAACATGTGTACAAACATTGCAAAGAGAAGGCGAGCACAAAAATCGACACACAATATGATAAAGAATATAAAGTCAATTTCCAGAGTATAGCAAATTTTCGACCGGGGTCTTCTTCAGGCTGGAACTTTACTATCTGAAACTCTAGAAAAGACCTAGAGTTCTAGAGTTCCAGATAGTAATTGTTCCAGCCTGAAGAAGACCCCGGTTGGGGTCGAAAATTTGCTAAATATTCTGTACAAACATTGCAATGGCAATATAAAAAGATATAAACTTGTATCTTTATCACTGGTCGCCTACACATCCCAGCTGTTGTTTATTAGTAAGTTCCTGGACACTTCGTCTTGTTGACATTTTTCCCTGAAAACTAAGGGTTTGTCACTTATGCATAGAAAATGCTTCAAGATAACATCAGTTTCTAAACAGACGAATGGAGAATACAAAATTACATGGTGCAAATTTCAAAATTTTGCCGAAAGGGCCTCCTGTCTGTCCCAAAAACCAAAACAAAGAGGTTCGGAAACCGATCTTTCAGACAGGTGGCCCCTGTTCTGTGGAATGCTCTTCCACAGGGTGTAAGGCTGCCTGGGACAATTTCTTCTTTTAAAACATCTCTCAAAACCCATCTTTTTATTCAGAGTTTTACTTAGGATATTTTCACAATGTTTTACGCCTTGCATTTATTTCTTATAATGGAATTTTATGTACAGCGCCTTACAGCCTTATGGAATAGGGCGCTTTATAAGTAATGTATAATAATAATTTCATTCACTGTCGAAATATTTCTTGTCCTGCCTGTATCCTCANCAGTGAATTTTGAACTTTGACCTCTGTGACCTTGAAAAGTAGGTCAAATCAAAAACCCGGGATTTATGTGATGAAGTCTCATCAGAGGAACCCACCATAAAAGTTTCGTGGTTCTAGCTAAGGGGCCATCCATATTTTTCATCATTATCACAAGTGTACAAAGAGTACACTTTTTGGCAACCCCCCTCCCCCCTCCAAAAGTGTACATCCAGCAGAGAAAAATGATGACTGTCGACCCAATCCGGCATCAAGTCCCCCAACATAATCAATGCGCTTGAGGATTTTCCATGAAATAAAGAGATCAATTTCAAAGAAACCATTGTTCATTTTTATTTCACAGAACCAGGAGTTGGATTTAATACAAGCCATGCATAAAGCATTCTGCATCATGTTCAAAAAGATATCAACCTGACCAAGGTATCAGTATTTCATTATCTGGACCACTCTGTAGTTAACTGTAACTAGGCCTAGTGTTTTTAGAAACGTGTTTTCAACATGGCGACCGCCGATTCACACTTTGACAGAGTCATCATTATTCATGTTGAAAAAAGTGTACACAGCTCTTTAACCCCCTCCCCCCCTCGTACGGTTTGTACACTTGTGATAATGATGAAAAATATGGATGGCCCCTAACCGCGTTCAGGAGTTACGGCCGAAAGAAGGTTTTCACAAAGCGCCCCCTACAGGCCAGAGTGTACAAGCAGCAGCGCTAAGTTTCGGTCCAGAGATAGTTTTTACCATAGGGTACCTGTACACCAAATTTCAAGTTTGTAACCCAAGCGGTTTAGAAACGTGCCACCCCTGTTAACGACGACGGACGACGACGACGACGGACGACGACGGACGACGGACGACACACCATGGGAGAAGCTCACCTCACAGAGGTGAGCTAAAAAGGGGCCGCTCACTCAAGGGTCAATTGTACAATATAAATATAAGAATTCCATATATATATACCGGTACTGTTTAGAGAGAAAAGTACAATAGAATTCAAAGGAGGGCCAAAGCAGAGCATTTACTGGCCCTCTTAGCTAGTCACATAGAACATAGAAATATAGGCAGTGATGGTGCAGATTGTGCAGGCGATGAGACTGTGATCGTGGCAAAACTCCCTGAAACTATAGCAAATTATATATATGTACAGTAAGTTGGAGATAGAGGGCAACTGTGTTGGACAGGATAGGCTGTAAAGATTGGTAAATTTCTTCGGCACACAATAAGAAATCAGCTGTTTTTGACAATTTTTTTGCCCATTTCTAATAGAAGAATGGCGATAATTTGAGGAACCATGTAAGAGGATCTGCAAGCGTGTACTATGGGGATTAGAATTGTACAGAATAGAATCAAATTCAGGAATACTGTCGATATCAGCTTCAAATAAGGAACGTTGATTATTCAAGAGGGGACAGTTAAAAAGAACGTGCTGTGTGGACTGTTGACGGTAGCCGCAAGGGCACCTGGGATCGTTCACATTGACAAAGTTATGGGCGAACAGATGGCTAATGAGATCACAACGAGCCCTATTGAGTATAATTTCAAGAATTCCATTACCCTGGCCTCTTTCTTGCTTATGTCATACTCCCCTCATGCCTGACTCATGCCTGACTGCACAAGCCTCTTCTGGACAGCCTACTCAGGCCAATAGGCCAAAAATGTGGTTCTTGGGATTTGGTACAATTGACCCTTAAGTGAACGGCTTACTGGAATTTGCGCAAAATCAAAATGCGCAATGGGAAAATGCGCAAAGGGGAGATATCATTATTCAAAAACACACCATTAAAAAAATAGACTTCCGTTCGAATCTCGCCAATCACGTTTCAGCCTCAGGTCCCATGGACCCGAGACGTGATCAACATTCTTGAACGCTAATGCATACGGTTACGCGTTATCAGTCAATTACCTTTGGTAATGCCTGCTGTACACGACCAAATATTCCTTCCTATCTGCTTTTGTTTTGGTATGGGACTTTTCATATCGTTCATTCATTCACACTACACAACGTTACAAGTAGGCTACTGACGTAGGCCTAAACATTATACTCCCTTAGCGAAGTGCGTCGCGGTTCACTGGGTTGTCACGAGTTAATATCGATCCACACATCAGAGTGCGTCTCAACATAATGCATGCGCCCTTCTGGGAATCCCAGAACTCGAGGCCAGGCTACTACCCACGTAATGTTATCGGACGCGCAAGAAAGCCTGGAGCGAGGTCAATTCTGTTGCGCATTTTCCCATTGCGCATTTTGATTTTGCGCAAATTCCAGTAAGCCTAAGTGAACAGCCCCTTTGGAGATGATCCAGTCATTAGTTCAGGAATTATTGCACTTTTTGTGTTTTTGGTTTGGGCCACCTGGAGGCCAAGCCAAGAATCGAATCGAACCGAAACTTGGTGTCGTAGGTCATCTGACCTAGGGGTATATATGTACCAAGTTTCAGATCAATAGCTCCAGTGGTTACGAGCTAATGAATGACTCTTATTTTGCAAACCACTGAGTTGCGTGGTGAACCTTTCCACACATCATCCGATGACCCAGTAGCAGGTGATTCAACATGCCCTGTTGCAGATGTGAGTAACTTACACGTGCAACCAAGACATAAGTTACGCGTAACTCAAGCCTGAGAATAAGTGAGTGGACATAGGACATTCTCCAGCACCAAACTGTCACTGGCACTAGGCAGTTGCTGCCTGACAAAATGTCAGGCACCAATTACAAGTCTACATAGATAATCCATTACATGTCTGGCAGTAAATCCCAAGTGGCACAAAACAAACTCTGTCATTGTCTGTCTGCCACTTTGTCTGGTGCCTTATAAAAACATTATTCTTTAGGCTTGGTAATTTACGTGAAACCAATAGTTGTGGTCTGTACTGTACACAGATCTGGCTGGAATGTCTCCATCAGGAACCAGCACCATACAATGCCATAAGAACAGAATTCTAGAAGCGATGACAACAACTGCTTTCTGACCTGACACTGAATTCTTGTCAGAACGTGATATCATTGGCTCGATCAAAGACGCATCCACAGTACGATGCCACTTTCATGCGACATCGCCACTCTGGTGATATTCCTGATATCAGATCGGGTTTCTCTACAGTACTCGACAGCCGATGCGATAGCATTACAACAGGACTAGGCCCATCAGTAATACCATAAAGACATCAAACCCTAAGGCTTCCCTTACATAGAAGTATACGGTATACGAAAACGCCAGTTAACAATGGCTTCACGGTCGTGAAACCAGTTGAAGCCTTTGTTAACCAGTGTTTTCGTATACCGTATACCGTATACTTCTATGTAAAGGAAACCTAAAGGTTTCACTTTTGGTTTGCGACATTCTGAGAACAGTCGCCCATGGGCGATGCACTCAGCTGACAATATTGAGTTGTAATTTAGTTGTACTTGTAGGCACTTGGAGCATACCTGCTTTTATTTTCTCTGAAATGACAGTCACTACCAAAAACATTAGTCAGGCTCAGTTAATTTTGATAACTGAACAGAACAGACATGCCAAATTGCACATCACTTGAACCATGTGATGGGCTATGCACAAAGCTGTACATCTTCCCTGCAAAAGTGGTCTCTGATGTCATCACAGGGACAGGACTTTATAAGATACCATCGCCATCAAAACAACACATAGAACGGTGACATCATGATAGTTCTTCCAAGCGGGAAAGCGAAGGCTGTTGCACTAATGCAAGGTTCCATAATGAGGAACGTGCTTGACATCGTATCCCAACAGTGCAATGCTCGAAGCGGTTNATGTACAACAGCTTCCCCTTAAGCAATTCCAGACCAATTTATTCTTTAAACTTCTGCATTCACCTGTATAGTGCAACTGTGATGGCGAAATAAATGATATGATACAGTATGATGATATGATATTATTAAAAAACACAATTATTATACTAATATGTACAGATATCACAGCTACACAAGTATAAATTCATACAGATAATAAGTACAGATAGTTATTTACAGATACTAGCATGATACCCGTGGCGAGCACATGTTCACAGGATGCATGTGGTCAGAGGTTGGCATAAGGGGTAAAAAATATAATGCCACCCACTTAAGGACCACCCCCATGTCATTCTCAACGTT
This sequence comes from Notospermus geniculatus, assembly GCA_002633025.1. Lineage (NCBI taxonomy): Eukaryota > Metazoa > Nemertea > Pilidiophora > Heteronemertea > Lineidae > Notospermus > Notospermus geniculatus. Next base: position 37,192 of record NMRB01001646.1, on the reverse strand, counting down.
CTCTGTGAAAATGGTGCCATTTCGATCAGAAACCACGGAGGAGTTAGAGATCGAACTTAAAGTGCCACCTCAATTATAATATGGTTTAGGCGTGCTGCCCCTTAGGCCGCACTTTTTTTATTGGTTGGTTCGCGGACCCGCCGCTAGGGAAAATGGGCGCAATAAGAAAAAAATAAAATCACATTTTTTTCGAGTTATCTGTGTCCGCCGCTCAGCAATCTTGCCAAAATAGAAAAAAAATTAAAAATTTATTTTATTTTTTTCCCGCCCGCCGCTCCAATAGACTATCTTTTTGCAATTACATTTTTTTTTCGCGGGAAAATTTGGCGGCGGCGGCGATTGCCCGACATGCCCGATCTCATCCACATGTTTGCACGCCTTGCAGAAGTCTCGCTCAATGAAACTCGACTGCACACACCCAGTCTCCTTCGCAGAGGTCGGATAGTTTCACCTGGGCACTGGACAGTAGGTGTAGTTGCGCGAGACTAGTACATGCTAGTATGGCGAAAATAACCTGATAACATGGGTGCAACACGAACATGATGAAGCAGAATTGGATTGTTGTGGAAAGACGGCCGGGGGTGAATACACCAAAAATCTGGTGTGTATGGAAAGGTGGGAGACGTAGTGCTGAAAAATGTGCCACCAGAGTGGGAGGAACTGGCTGTGCAGGACGTCTTTTGTGCCTTGTTATGTTGTACAAATTGAGCTTCCTCCTAATGGAAATACCTGGATGTATTTTTTTGCCCTTGGGCCATGCCTGTTTCCCCTGAACTGCTTCACCTCAAGTGAATGAACAACAAAACTAGAGCCATCATGTGATGGCGCAGATTCGTCTCCATTTGAAAGTTATGAAATGGCATGCACAGCGGCAAAATAGGTGGGCAGGGTCCAAAGGGTACTTTGGGTACAAATATAGTACCCTAAAGAAATTTGAGGGTGTACGATATAGTACCCTAGAAAAATCAATTCAGTAATGTTTTTCTTAAATTTGTTACATTTCAAATGCAACTTTCATGCATAAGGAAGACTATGAAAATAGGCATAATTTACTAAAGGACATAGGGCAGAAAATACGCAAAACATGCAATACGGACATAATGTTTTTGGGTACATACCTGGTATACTTAGTATCTGTGTTCAAAGCCGTAGAGATCCAATGCGTGTACTTATAACGTGTAGAAGTTTGACAGTTGTACGAGTACGATATGAGTATGGCAGGTTTGAGGTTTACTTGGTCTCCGTCGAAAGTGATATGATGTCTCAACCCTCAACCCTGTATTTATAGGTCTAAGGATTATTTCAAAATCAGTGCTTGTCATTACTTGTCATTACTTGCCATTGTTGAGTTATAATTAACATTTTGGCACCATGTTGCGGCAGCAGGAAATGTGTCTGCATTTTGTAAACAAACTAATTTTTTGTCATTGTTAAAATGAAAAAGAAAACACCTTAGCCCTGTACACAATCAATCATCTAATTATGCCCACCTGCCAACAAAACATCATTTATCAACCCCCTCATTAGTTTGTCATTGTTGGAATGAGAAAAAACACAATAGCACTGTACACAATGAATCATCTAATTAGGACCCCCTACCAACAGAACATCGTTTATCACCCTCATTAATTAACACCTCATTAATAAACAAACTATCCCCCGACAATGGTTACGTAATTACATCACGGGCACCCGGATGCCACACTTACGTAACAATTTAAAAAGTGTGGCATCCGGGTGCACATACTACTGACTACATTGAACTTATTCAACAACAACAGCACAGATGGTCCTTTGACTCCCATTTGTGGTCTGTTCCTCTCCATAGCCTCCCTGGCATTTTCGATGTATCCACCTGCAGTCCGTTTTTGAGGCAGCTCTTTGCCAACAGTATACACACGGGCATGACCTCTCCCGACAGCAGTGACTTCACCAGGATCCAAACACCAGGAGCATCCATATTCTCCATTGAATTGGGATAAATTCTGTACAGTACACCGTGCCACTGAATCACATGTATCCGACAATGGTTACGTAATTACATCACGGGCACCCGGATGCCACACTTACGTAATAATTTAAAAAGTGTGGCATCCGGGTGCACATACTACTTGTTTCTCTGTTTATTTTTTTTGCTGAAAACGTTTATTCGCAGGATAAATATCTCCCCAGCCCTTCCATTTCCCTACAAATCTGCATTTATAACCACAGATCCCTGTCAGCTGCCCTGCATTCAGAGAGACTTTTCACTAAAGTCTCTCTGAATGCAGGGCAGCTGACTACCATCCACATTCCCCTCCCAGTCACCAAAAATATCAACACCACAACTAACGTTCAAGACTACTGGATGATGTCAAACTACTGCATGTGGGCTTGTGCTGACATGAGTAAAAGCAAGAACAGCCTTTCTGCACAGCTCACCATGACCACAAGGTTCTATCTCATCAGCTCACATCACAGTTATCTTTTGTCTATTAACATGATTAATAGGCCTTGGCCTGTATAACTTAGGCATGTTAGGCATCCACTTTTTTGTGTGGTGGTTTATAGATAAAGGTGATTCGGAATTATCAGAGACTGACTGTCAACAATTACAATGTTCCATTAGGCCTAGGCCTAAATGGTAAACTATTATAGAATGTTAGAGTAGACGGGCATCCCCAGATCAATTAACCATGTTCTTGCTCACCTCATCCACCATTAGTATGGACTGGCTCCCATCTATTAACCCCTTACCATCGTGTCAAAAGATATCAACTCACCAAGAATTGCAGGCCTACTGATATTACCTAACCCCTCCTCACCCAGTAGGCCTAATATGATATCTATCTCGATTCATAAGTACATGTAATATATTTGAACCCCTTCCCACAAAATGGGTTTGATATGAAACAACATGTATCTTGGCCTATCTCGATTCACCAAGTGATAGGCCAACCCCTTCCCACTCAATAATGGGTGTAATACGATGTCTATCACGATTCACCAAGAGATATTAACTCCTTCAAGAGTCCTTCCCACCAGTGGGTCTGATATGATACAACATGTAGGCCTATCTATCTCGATTCATGAAGTGGTATTAACCCCTTCCCACCCAATGGGTGTAAAAGGATACCTCGATTCACCAAGAGATAGGGCCTACATGTATTAACCCCTTCCTATCCAAATAGTCTTATAAGATATCTTTTTTTGATTCACAAAGTGATATTAACCCCTTTCTACTGATTTCCACAAAGAACGCTAATATTTGCTTGCTAACCATCAAAAGGGTTCGTACTTGTGTCTCGTTTCCCCTGTCATGCCTGTTTCAACCTCTTTGAGTTGGCAGGTCATAGTCAGCTGAGCGCAAGGCCCATGGGCCTCTTGTTGATAAATAACCACTTGTCTTCAAAAGGTTAGGTATTCATCTCTTGATGAGAGTGAAAGGTTTCTGTTCTGGCATCGACGATGGGCATCTTTCATGTAGATAAATGACGATTAAAACAGAAGATCAACAACAACACGATTGTATTCAAGAAGCCATCTTAGCAAGCTGCCCCAAGGTGGCAGCACCATACAATAGGTCTCACCAGACAGATTACACATTACACTACATCCCCCTTACCAGATGTATCTGTTACACATACACAATTCTGTTGCCTGAAACTTTCTATGTTAAAACAATATCTAAGTAATTTCTCAGAAAGGAAATATTAAAGCGGTGCTAAAGTCACCAACAGAAACACTCAGTAGAGTCTGCAAAATTAAGAATATGGAACTCTTCCATTTACATGAAACTGAACACAAGTGAGTTATCACTGAACTCATTGATTTGCTTTTAACACCTCTCAATTAGAACAAGAGTCCTTCCAAGCATAATACATAAACTAAACACACATGAACAAGTCATGAAATACACATGTATGCAAACTGACAAATGACATACACTCCACTGACATTGACAATCTACTCTATTACTGACATCTGATTTTACCACGTTTTACAAATCCAGCCTCGCTGGAGGCTTTGACATTGCCTGACCTACCTAGTTACATAATGATCCAACTCCGACTGTTCTGGCGGATTGTTTACCATCAAACAAGGAATATCTCGATCATTCTCACACTCTGACTGTCTAACACTTCTCGATCGCTCAACATTCTGTCTCACTGGAGAACTCGGACTTTCAACTGGAGTATTCACAACATTATCAGATGGAGTAAGTCTACACAGACTCCTGCGATTACGTCGCAGAGTTGACCCAGTTTGAGTCTCAACAATATATGACCTAGGTGTTTCAGCATCACCTGCAATTGTAGCTGGAATGTCCTTGTCACGCGATTCTAGGACAATTGCCCCCCAGACAACTAAAAAATTATAATATACTGTAGATTGTCTTTTTTCCTATTGGAATATTGTGTGGCCAAGTTGTATTGTTTTGTGGTCACATAACTGTGTCCTTGTTCAAGTTTAACCTTGACATTGATCTCTGATCATCAAGATTATTGCATAATAGAAATGGGCATCCTCAATAACCCAGCTAAGTAAGGGAGATATCATGCCTGTACCTCCACCACAGGCAGTTTGACCTTGACCTTTGATCATCATAGCATAATCGAAATGGTCATCCTTAATAACCTGAGTATGGGTGATATCATGCCTCCTCTACCTCAACCTCATACACACAGACACCAAGACCGAACACAATTCATTTCCCTATAATATGACATGTATGAGGTAACTCCTGTGAAACATAATGTGCCGAATTTATAAAACATAGCAAAAGCTTACAAGCCAAAGCCCCAAGGTCAAGCTTTTGCTTGTCAAGGATATGCATAAGCCAAAGAATTTGCTCACAAACATATTCATAATCAATTGCTTAACCTAATGACCTTTTCTTATAAAGCCAAGCAAGATTTTCTCTCTGATGAAGCAAATGCTCGCAAGACAAAGCTTCTGCTAATTCTTATAGGGAGTTGCTTGTTCTATCATCATCATCATCATCATCATCAGGTGAGAGGTCGAAGGCATAAGCCTGTAGATCTTTTGCGGCAAACAACACATGAACAAAGGACATGAACTCTGCGCAGAGGCGCGGGTACGGGGTAAAAAACATCATGCAAGGTCCATCACTCACTCTCTCTGTAGGCATATATCACATATAGTCAGTGTCACTATCCATAACCATGATAACCGAGCAGACAAGTTACTGTTACTCATAAGTAAATTTGCGCCTATCCCACGCTTTGTCCAACCTGGTCTTAAAGCAATCCACAGTTCTTGCAGTCACAACCTCTGATGCCAGCGAGTTCCAAGGGTCCACAACACGGAACCCAAAAGAGTGCCTACGCACCTCCGTCCTGGCTCTTCGTTTCTTAAGCTTCATGCAGTGTCCTCTGGTACTAGATGATCGCCCTTCCGCCAAGGGTAAAACATCAGAACTGATCTTGGTATGACTTTTGAGGCACTTCCACACTTGTATCATATCGCCCCGAGTTCTGCGGTAGTAGAGAGACTGCAAATCCAAACGTTTCAGCCTGTGATCGTATGGCTCCAATCTGAGTTCAGGTATTAGCTTGGTCGCTCTTCTCTGAACAGATTCAATGCTTTTCCGGGAACCTTTGTTCTAAGAATAAGTGCAGAGTTGCAATACTCAAGGTGAGGGCGGACCAAGGCTGTGTATAGCTTCTTAATTACAAACATGTCCCTCGAGGCAATGTTCTTCTTAATGGTCCAAAGTAACCTGTTACCTTTACTGGAGATCTGGTTGATATGCTCATTGAATGACAGCTTATTGTCAACAACAACTCCGAGGTCTTTCTCACAAGATACGACTGATAGAGGAGTTGAAACCCCATCAAACTCTATACTATAAACGTGGTGGGTGTTGCTGTGAAGCAAAAGCGAAATTTTATAAATACCTCTTCAAGAAAAAGCCCAGAAAAAGCAAATGCTAGTTTTTATGAATTCGGCCCATTGAGGAACTTGTTGATTCCTGGTCACTCCCAATTTTTGTGTGAGGCAGCTCTCCTTGACAACAGGGCAAGCTAGGTGCTCTCATTTTCTTCTACTGCAAATCAAATCCTCTGAAGTGTTGTCTATGGATATGATAATCTTATTATAATGGAAGGACTCCATTTTGAAATACGTCCGTACCAACTGGAGTTGATCGCATCATATACAGGTGTACAGCTTTTAGGTCAACAAGCAAACATGGGTCTTTGTCACGCACATTCTCATAAACTATACGCATTGACCAGAGACAACAACGTTTGGGAATGTTTAGTGATTACTTGGGGAGTGTCCTCCACCTACTTTTAGGCCAGAAAGTGATGCGAGCTTTGCAGACTCAATGGCTTTTCTGCACTCATCGAGCGGCACATTTTGCCATCACCTTTTTTGTATTGCGCTGGTACCATCTGCACCAATTCTGTGTGAGCCGCAGAACACCCTTCACCTGTCTTCGGCCATCGTCTCACCGCCACATCCATTACATTGCATGGGCGGAATCAGGATACATGGCTTCAGCATGATTTTTGGCCACCCTTACTGCCTATGGTGCCATTATATTTTTTACCCCTTATGCCATCCTCTGACCACATGCACCCTGTGCGAATGTGCTCGCCATGGGTATCATGCTAGTGTTTGATAATGTTCGCAGCTTGGCTCACCATTTAATATTTTCACTTTCATCGAGGAACTGTCATCATGGAAACACTACGTTGAGTGGCAGTGGTTGGCTGTTTATAAAACACTCTCATCTAACAGTGAGCTGCCATACACTATCAGAAATATCTTACCCCATATATTGGCTCTGTCTTATATCGACAACTGGTGATTATTGACTTTTCCACGGAGACCCAATAACCTCTTGTACTGTAATCTGAGAATAAAGGTTTATCGATAAAACTTCACAGACAACCCTTCAAGCTCTCTGTCTATTGTAGATGTACATTCAGTGTATAATCAGTATCAAGCCACAGGTATAATGCGCTGAACTGCAAAAATCCACTTCAAAAGCACACCCGCCGCCACCAACACATTTTTAAAAATAACACATTTACTGAATACGGTACATCATGTACATTTTGTTACACGTGTTATCCACTTCACTATCATACTCATATACCGGTTTACCCATAGTAGGGAGGTTTTGCAAGCTTACTTTATGATTACGATTTAACGATGCCGACGTCATTTATTAGAGGATGTGACACGATGGTGTCATAATAATCTAACGTGAGGCTTTCCGTGTATGATAAAATTCTGCCGATGTGTCCCAAGTTTGGCCGGCCCTCAAACATGTCATTGAAGACACATAGCTCCATCATATACAGTACAGTTCGAAAGCATGTTATGCCCGTGGGAGCTAACAACCCAGGGCTTGCTACTTAATCCACAGATTTCGGGTCCACATTTATTTGCGGGGAATTCTTAATTAACCGCAAAATGCCCGTGCACTGATCCGCATGGGCATTAATTATCACCCACGTCACCTCGCGACACACAAACCTTTGAATCTTATGTCCTCGGCACATAAAAGTGTGTATCTCAGAGATGCTGAATTCGATTAGCTTCAAATCCACACATATTGGGCCGATTTCACAAAGCGCGTTTAAGATTTAGACGCGTGTAACTTCACTAAATACACGCACTTCCACCATGCATTTGACGAAGTTACACGCGTCTAAGTCTTAAACGCCCTTTGTGAAATCGGCCCATTATATCTCATGTGAAGTGATTGATAACAGCAGCAAGAAAAATTGTTTTGATCAACTGTTACCCATTAATTTGAAACAATGGTTTTTTTAGATGGCTAGAAATGGTGGAAAAAATAGGATTCAATGTCTGTGTTTTCACAGTGGCTTGAAGACCACTTCAAAGAAAACGCCCAAATGCTTAGTTTTGATTTACTGATCCCAGATTGACAGGAAATGAAGGAAGAAGATTCCGTGATTCTGTGATAATATACAAGAATATATCTTTGGAGCAAGAATATATTTTTGAACAAGAATATACTGTGGTCTCGGAGTTATTCCGGATTCGACTCCATATCCACCCACTGGTTCTGGGGAATTTGGGGTTCGGCCTGTGGACTGAAATTGTGGTGTGGGCGGATATGAATGATCCTGAGACATGCCCTGATACCAAATCATTTTGTTTGGGCTGTACCTTCCCTAAAAGTACGGCTAGGCCTGACCGCCCCCAGTCCGGCATAACTCCGAGACCACAGTATTTGTGAAAAAAATATATTGTAGTATTAAATATTGCAACGAGTATCATGCCATAATGAAGTGGGGAAATGCCTCTTGACATGCCTGATGGAATCACCAAAATTGTGCCTTGTGCTGCAACGTCTGCACATAGATATGGTGTCATGAATTACCGGATACCAGTCTCGCAGCCTTGTATCTCCTCATTCCATAATTTATGCAAGCTGTCGAATATAGCTGCCCCAAACACGTGTTTTGAACGATTGGTGCGTACTCGTCATCTAGATAATCCATGAGAATCACTTTGGCGCGAAGTTAATTCAGGAACATTGAAAAATTCTGCGAGTTTGTCAGCAAATCGAGAAATTTTCACAGCCGCCATTTTGGGAACGCTCAAGACGGGATAGAAGCTTCGCTGTGATTGGATGTAATCAGCGGAGTCCAGCGCTCCACACTGAAATGGCATAAATGTTGCCACTAGGGTCTGAACCAAGCGTGAGAAGAGGAGCCGGTTGTGAAGACCCTGGCATGCCTGGGTGTAAGATGGAGATTCTTACATCTTACACAAATCATCATCTACCATTCTGTGTTTAGTCAATGTCAACCATATCAGAGCACGATAATTCATCAGGAGATAATGAACTGTCAACTCAATATGATATCTATGCATCATTTATCGTGAGTAGTGAGGAAGAATTAATTTGCTCAGAGATGCAGATTATTTTATAGCCAGTGATACACGATCAGGTGACTTATTTACTCATTATACTCGCCCCTAAACATTACAAATAGGGAACCCCGATCACGCAGACCACGCGAGAATATACGCGTGGGTTTGAACTGATAGTACACCGACGCCACCTATTATTCATGACGATTCAAGGTGTGATTGGCCGTGCTTGGCGAACCGCATCTCTCGAACAATGAGCCTCTATAGGTGTCGCGTCTGCTCTATCAGTCTCACGTGACCAATTGGCGCTCCCCATTCATTCCAGTTATGAGACAATTAATGCACTAAGAAAATTGCACATGCCTAATTTTCATAGTCTGGTTCCCTGACCTGCTGTATGGTGGCGCTGACTGATGGTGCGATACAGGGGTCAGGTGAACACCAACGTTAATACTGATCACGTGATCTAAAATTGTCAAGATCCTGACAATTTTGCTGTGACGTCACTAATAGGTAACACGATTTCACTACATCGACGTCAAGCCGATTGTGCAGCCTTTTGACTTCGGGATTATTTCTCTTGCGATACCTGTACAGGGCGATGCAGAGGCAGAGCTGATACTGTGCACCGAAAACATACAGAGCACCCGGCATTTTGGCAATTTTCACACACTCATAGATGAGAATGCCATTTCAAAAAATTCCCGGAAATGGGGAGCGCCAATTGGTCACGTGAGACTGATAGAGCAGACGTGACACCTATAGAGAGGCTCATTGTTCGAAAGATGTGGTTCACCAAGCACGGCCAATCACACCTTGAATCGTCATGAATAATAGGTGGCGTCGGTGTACTATCAGTTCAAACCCACGCGTAAATTCTCGCGTGGTCTGCGTGATCGGGGTTCCCTATTACACCGTGGAGAATCGTCAGCGCATTCACCGAGTTTCTCAGGTGGCAGCACTATGCTCCGAGTCGAACATGGCGGCTGTGTCACATATCGATGTCTGTGTTGCCGACTAAAACGCGAAAGATGGATAGTTTCGGTCGAGGTGAGCGAGTTTAAGTAAATTCGAGGATGATCTAGTGATAATTTGCAATAGAACAAGCCGAAATATAGGTGCTGAAGGAGTGTTGTTTCTTTGTTTGAAGTGGAAATGTTCGTAGTGTAGGCCGGTTGTTTGATTGACCGCAGTTTCCACGAAGTGACACTTGAACTTTTCCACTTCAAATGTAAAATCGACTACGTAATTCCAATTAAGGAAGCTTTAGATTAATAGACGATAAACTGGAGGTCATCCTCGGCATGGTCTAAGTGTGTATACCTTTCATCTTCGGTACATTTGCTCCCCGCTTTGGAGTTGACATCTTCAACATTTGTGACACAGCCGCCATGTTCCCACTCGGAGCACAGTGCTGCCACTTGAAAAACTCGGCGAATGCGCTGACGATTCTCCACGGTGTATTAGTCATGACCCCAGAAGTCCCAAATCAGTCATTCGATCCACTGTCTTGGAACAGGCCATGATATGTGATGACAATCATGATATTCACTGGTCAATTCATCCTTCCGACGGCCCGCCGCCACCTTGGCGCCACCCCTGTCATCAAATCCTAGCGGTAGATCATGGAACCAGTCTAGGATTGTTGGTGGTTGGATGTAAAACCGGGACCCGGAACAGCACAGTTGCCGGAACGAAGCCAAATCGGAAAATCCAGATTTTTTTGGCAGCGCCCGCTCCTGGAAATCCGGGAATTGCCGGAAAACTCTCATCTATGCACAATGTACATGTACAACTCGTTTACCGGATCCCGATATCCCATAATAGTCAGCGCATTACTAATGTTCTATTTTTAGATCAGTATTGACAGCGGCGTTTACCTGACCTCTGTATCACACCATCAGTCAGCCCCACCGGGGAACCAGACTACATTTGTACATGTGTTGACAGCCAGTAGGGGACAAGAGAGATGAGTATGAATAGTTGAACTGTTCAACTTGAAGTTGAACCTCTCCACATACATCTTGGCTACCAAGGGTTGTGACATCGCTCACCGCCCTCCGACTACGCTCACACAAACCCTTGGCATCTTTCACCGTCTTTACCTGTATTTCACTCACTGGCTGTTCTGTTAATCACCCCTCCGTGAAATATGCATTTGCTACTATCACATTTAGTGTTTTTATTTCAAGTAGATATGTCATATTATATAGTGTTTATTGACTTTCTTATCATTTCGGAATTGCTACTTACCCTTATTTTAACCATTAATTGGTAGAAATCCCCGATACCAGGACCT
>NMRB01001645.1:136538-161965 GCA_002633025.1 Notospermus geniculatus | reverse complement strand
GGGGGGGAATTGTCCTGATACCGATTGGAATGCTCCAATATTTCATCGAAAGTTCCAGTGCCACAAATTTCCAGGGAGGATGTGGCCATCAAAACCCAGCTTCTGAAGGCTACAGACCTCAAGAAAAAAACTTCTTAGAGAAGCTGGTGTAAATAAATTCCACACCTGGTTCCCGACAGAGAATGGGAACAAAGATACAAAGGTGCATCTTCTTCCATGTAGGAAGAATTCCAGACAGCCTCTCGAAGAAAATGGAGGGTAAGTTTATTTTCTTGCATTAGCAGAAAATACTAGCACAAGAAGATACTACCTACTACTATCAGCACAATAAGATACTACCTAAGTCCGTCCCGGTACCTGCACACATTCTTATTATTAATTATATTTAATTTCTTGCATTAGCACAAAATATACGGCACTTGCATATATTCTTATACGATACCGTATAGGTATTATTTATTATTTTTATATGAGTACGTTATTTGTAATTGTAACCTAAAGTATGAAGATTAATGTGCAAAACGATTTTGACACAAAAGAAGCATACATGATTTGATTAGTAAACAAATGTCCATTTGAAGCATACGAAGAAACAGGAATTCACGGAAGCTATGAAGAAAGGCGACAAGAAAGCATTTGTCAATATCAGGGTGAACACACTGGTAAGGCCGAGAATCCAGTTCTCTGTCTCTACACCGATGGGGGTGTATGAGTCCTTCCAACCCGCAAAGCAACATACGCGATCTGCCGTGAAGTTGATTGGTGTAAGCGTTTGTTCGTCGGCCCTTTTGTGTTGGTCGCGAGTTAGTAACTTATGTATTACAAATTAATCTGGGCGTGTGACTTGTTTTTCTGTGAATTCAGGCGTAAGAGGCTATATACTTCTATAAATACAGGCCAGGCTTGTAAAATTTGTCACATCCCGTCTGGCCTGCCGTGGGTAGCGGTCGTTTCGATTTTGAGTTTTCTTAAATTTCTTTCTTTCTAAAAAGTTTGCCCTTAGTAACTGTGGTGATTTTATTTGCTATATGCCTCTTCCGCCGGGCTTCGCCATGAGACAGGTCCTCGCCCTTCTTTCATTGTAAATATGTGAGTATTCGGTATTTGGCCGGTCTTGCTGTTTTGGGGGGAAGTATGCTTCACAGGTGATTTTCCTTTATTCATCATGCTTAGGTCCTAGTTAAGATAGTATTTGGTGTTTGGTATGATTCAACCTGGAAGTGGACTACAAAGTGCTTCTTTCATCTTGTTGACATTGCCCTTTTGAACAGCTTTGTATTGTTTGGGAAGAGGGAACAAAGTAAAATGACTCATCTTGAATTTCAGTTACAGGTCATTGAGAGTTTCATGGCAGGCTTCAAAACTCGGCATCCAGAGGACCTTCCTCGTCCAAGAGGGAGATTTCAGATGCAGGAGACTCTGTAAGGCTTGAAGTAAGATTCAGTGAGCATTGGCCTGAAGATCTGCCCTACCAGGACTCTGCTCCGGGAAAGAAAGCGAAGAGGAAGACAAGGGTTTGTGCTCAATGTAAGAATGATCCTGGACCGTATACTGACTACTTCGGCCAGAATCTTCAATCCAATGCTCCAAGTGCAAAGTAGCCCTTCACATCACTCCATGATTCCAAATCTGGCACACTACAGCATAAAAGTAAGATAGGGCACAAGTGTACGAATTTTCAAATAGAGTCACGCGGACTTGGAATTTGCTGAAAATTTGCATTTTTGGTCCTGAAATGGAGCATCCATAAAAATGTGGAAAAGGCTAAATAAACAAGTGAAATTGTAATCAATGTTGTTTCTCTGGTTTATTTCAAGGATGTCATGAATGTTAGAAGCACTGCAGTCAGAGAAAATGTAATTACAGGAATGAAAATGGGGGGAAAAGCCGAAATTTCCGGTTTGCACTGAATGACCCCTGTGATTTGACCTTGAAGAGGTCAATGTATTTTACAACTACACCACAGATCTATAGCCCATGGTCCAAACATGGTATTGTGAAAGTTTCATGTGGATAACTGGAGAAATAACTTTTTTATGGGATTTCAATGAAAAACGTCGTTTTTTGTGTTTCCTCAAAAAAAGTATTTGGCCCCAGGGTGGGGGGTACAAAAAATGTATGCAGATGCGAAAGGGTTAACCCCCTCGTGTTTTTGATGGTACGAACTGCCGGGAGCCTTTAATGGGTACTGTTTGTTGGGCCACCCTGTAGAAAGTTACATTGGTCACTTTGGCCCTGGGTTTCAGTCGGTTCGCTGGGAACATCAAATTCAATGATTAACTTTGCCTGAAACATATTATTATTATGCATCTTTATTCATGTAGAATATACATTGTTTCGTGCTGGTGCGGCAAGGGAAAGAAAGAAAGAAAGTGCGCCAGTGCAGTACCAAAAGTGAGCCGTGCCGTTAGTTTGGGGGATATTTTCGGCCGATGTCCTCCGGGCTTACTTTCATCTGTTTGGTTTAAATTATATGACCTTATATTATGTTCGCTACACGTGCATTGGTGAGCTTGCATCAGTTGTCGCACTATAAGAAAACTCAGAAGCCATTCTAGGAACCTGGTCACTTGCTCCTTCACCACGGCGTGTTCCGAAAGCTGTTCAGCGAGAAGGGAACAACTGGCAGCAGCAGAACCATCTTTCTAGAAAAAAAAAGGATTTTGATGGTCTTGCGCTCCCGCCACTTTGGGTGATAGACAGGAACGAAGAAAGAAACACGATTGAGTTCCCTGTGAAAGTCAAGCCAGTGTTGACTTACTCTCCTGTGAAAGTCAAGCCAGTGCTGACTTACACTCCAATAACATTGAGAAAACATCCNTAATTCCGGTTTCTCAATCATCGACACCTGTAGAAGTGATTATGAATGCGTTATCAAAGAGGCTATTCATATAAAATCACAAGAACCGAAATTGAACAAACAGTTATTTGCAAGTGGATCTAACTTCACACTCCACGTATTTTAATCTTAATCCTATTTGTTTTGCCTAATTACCATATTGCCACATTACCATGTAAGAAACACCTTCTTTCTAACTGTATTCAGTCATTTGTAAGCCTGAAGATGATCCGGGAGGATCGAAATCGATCGCACATGTACATATTGTAAATAAAATGAAGCTTGTATTAGTTGCTGCTTTCTTGTGGATGTTTGGACATTTTGACTCTCTTCCGAAACAACATTGAGAAAAACTGACACAGTCCCTAATTCATTAAATTTCACTGTAGAAAGTTGTGCATGAGCAGTTAAAGATTGATTTTATCAAGGCACTGGTACCTTTCAAGTACTAAATCATGAATAAAAGGAAATCCCTCCCAGAACTGTGGAGTTCCCAGCAAGTGTAGAACAGAACATTGCTACATTTCATATCCCTAATCCTCCTCTCACCAGAGAATGGAAGTTAGCGTTGAATCCCTTCAGAAAGATTTGAGTAAGATAAAGAGTGACAAAGAGAAACTACACAAAGAATCTGAAAGTTGAAAAAAAGTGCCAGTCTTAGAGTTGCAAAGAATACTCTTAAAAAACAACGTTACCCACTTCGAACTCACCTACCAGTACCTCATATTCAAAACCAGCAGCTCATAAAAAGTGACATTTAAAGAAGGAATGTACAGAAATGAGATAAAAAGAGAGTCAAAAACTGCAGATAAGACTGTGAAAACGGGTAAACTTAAACTGAATTTAGAAAGGCTCCTAAAAATTTGGCCCAACTACTCAAATGACAAGTTGAAAGCCCTTATGGAAGTCAGCACTAGACTCACAATTCCATCACATAAACCACGAACGCCATGTGATTACCATCAATTCGTATCAGCCGAAATACCACCACCTTCCAACAAACGACTTCACGATGTTGTCACTCAACACATGCTACATGGACCCTGCGGAGCAGCAAATCCAAACTCACCGTGTATGGATCAAGGCAACTGCCCTTAAAAGTTCCCCAAGACTTTCTGTTAGGAAACACTGCAGGCCCCTGATGTATACTCGTTATACCGACGGCCAGACAGTGGCCTTTTCATCAACAAACATGGTGTCAACATGGACAACCTTTGGGTGGTTCTGTATAACCCAATATCTCTCTGCCAAATTTCAAGCACACATATGTAGACATCTGTTTTACCGTAACTGCTGTCAAATACCTACACAAATACATGTACATGTATGTGTATAAAGGTTCTGACAGAATAATGGCAGCCATCCAGGATGATCCCGATTCAACGCAACCTGTCAATACACGAATTGTAACAATTGGATTTTTTTCAATAAGGAGATAATTACTTAAAGGGCCTCTAGAGGCATCTTTTTAGCAGATATTGATATTGGTGAGAAGAGGATCCAACTTGGGCATCACTTTTGAAGTAAAACTTCATCAGTGTCAAATCACAATTCATGAGTTCATGGTTGCTAACGCCAATTGTTGTATAGTAGAAGTACTGTTAGTAGCCTAATACTAATAGCGAGCTGTCTCTACTCGAGGCCCTTCAAATAACATATCTCACAGTGTACGTGCATGAGTCATCAAGTTAGCACCAGATGGCGACACTACAACTTGGTACAGGGTGTATCAGCAAAAATAACACATTTTTGGAAGATTTTTATACAGTGTGTGCCAAAAACTGTAGATGGTGCCAGTAATAATCAAGTGGAATAATGTCGGTGAACTGTTGTCAATTATTCAAATCTGTAATTGTATCTTGCCACAGATCTCCAAAAGAAGCTGAACAAATTATTCGAAAAGAAGAAGTATTCCCTGCTGGCGAGGTGGATGACAAGTATCACGAACCACTATACTGGTGTGCCATGACCAGCGAAGGGAATGGGGCATTGGCAGTGGCAAAATGGAAGGCGTTAGTGGATCACATTGGTGATGTCCATGCGCATGAAGACGAACCGTACCCCAAGCATGGAAGTCACTGGGCACTTGCTGTTGTAAACGTTGCCGCTACCGGTAGGCCAACTGCCAAGGTTCTGTATTGCAACAGTATGGTATGGCGCTGCCCAAACCACTTGCCAGTAGACTGGAGGAGCACACCAGTCGAAATTCCTTGACATGACCTTTTCATCAGCCGATATGTCACACCCCAACACGAGATCGTTTCTTCCATGGGTGCGACGGAAACTGTCCTAATTACCCACTACAAACATAGGAATGTGGGGAGGGAAATATGTGTTGTAATTGCCGCAGTGGCAACGTTCGACCAAAGCCTGTTCTCGTTCCTGTTTGGACCAAGAACAAACGGACAGTGATATCTGAACGACCCAGCGTGGCACGAGAAGCACTTTCGGGTGGTGCTTATTAATTTGTTCATGACCAGAAAAGTATACATAAAAAACACCTCCAACGACTAGCAGTGAGCATACAGTAACACTAATGAACGAGGCAGTACCTTTTCCTCAAGAAAAGCACCTCGGAAAGAAGATGCCTCAATATTAGACACAATACAGCGGCCCGTGGCATTCCGTACCTTAAATCATGTGCAGAAGCGACAGCCGCCGGCGTCCCATACCTTACACTGTAAGAAATTTTTGTAATATTTTTACAGAAATTGCCTGCAGCAGAGTTTCAGGAACTTCTGTAAGTTTACATATGGTGTGATTTATGTGTTGCTGTATTAGTTGGACTCAATTGGACTGTCCAGAATGATGCTTTCTGAGAACGTATGAAAATATAATTTGGTCAGCCTCCAGTCAAGTCTCTGTTAACATTTATTTTTTATTTTATCCTCTGTTTTTTCTAACAGTGATGTGCAAAAGCGACAGCCAATTACAAAATTTTTGGTATCACAGAAAATGCTATTGCTATGGACGATTCATTGACAAAATGAAAGTGGATACAGTCAGGAAAAGGTTGGCAAAGGGAAAACCGAAGCTTGTTAATCCTCCCAGCGAATGCGGTGAATGTCCTGGTGAATCAATAACACACAAGACTTCAAGTCATGTACGTCCTTTGCTACGTTCTGATATCAATAAACCTAGTGTGTCTGGTGAAAGTGGCTGGGGCATCGGCTCGTAACAATCTCACAAGGAAATTAACAGTGATAAGCCAAGAACAGAAACTGAGTACAGAAAAACACTTAAACTTTTCCTTCTTGAATGCTGTCTTTGTCATTCAGACACGGAATACACAACTGAGCGTTGTGGAGAAACCCAATCGTCTATGGTTATTCGGTAATATGCCACGTCCAGTTGCCTGTCGGGAGTAGGTCGAGAAATTCATAGGTGGTGGGACAAGACACAACCACCCACGTCAGAAAATGGTGGAAGAATCAGGAACACCGTGAAAGCGTTCATTTGCTGCTAAATTCTTGAGAACTGGTGATAACAGAATACATAGTGACCAGAGAATAGGTTTGACCTTGCCAGTAGGTACGGCAGTTTCATTAGCGGACATTGAAGCGCAGGCTAGGAAGACTAATAAAAACATCAGCACGAAAAACATCATGGTGAACGCATCTGCACCGAACACGCAGTGCAATGCACTGGCATTGTCATTATGCAACAGGTATCGGCGTTATTCGTCGCCGTTGAAAAACGGTTAAAGACGATTTTGTAGGATGCCCCCCCCACACACACACACACCAACCCCAACGAACGCGCACAAAGGCCTACAACCCGACGTGTATGCTACGTTACCGTACTGTAGGCCTAAATACGCTTCATTTTCTTTCAGCTGATTCGGAGAGTTCGTTCTCCGAAAATCTGTTAACCGGAAAGAAAGTGAAGAGGGTGAGGGTCACAAAACATGCAAAAAACGCAGGCCAAGAAGGTCCACCGATGTTGGCAATCAAACAGTATTACGAGGGACATTTGTAATCATCCAGATGAATGCAGACAAAATTAGTGAAGGATTCTTTTGCGACTGTTGCACCAACAATACACCACTATCGCGAGGACATCGGGAGAATACAATAAACCGAGGGACGCAGACCCGGAAAACTGGAGACCTTGATGTAATGTTGAATACGTAGTGTCATCCTAGACCTTATTACGGCGACTGAGTCACTAAGGTCCTAGGTATACACAAGATATAGGCCCTAAGTGAAATAAGTTTTTGCATTTTTTGCATGGGTGTAGCCTACATCTATTCCCCTCCCCATCGACAGGCCTATTTCATAGCAACACTCACACAAAGTGGCCCACATCATCTTCTACTGCATACCGGTACATAATGCAGCATTGAACAATTGTAGTTGAACACCGAGGATGCCTGGCTATGTTTTAGCCAGGCATATTGCAGCCGTTTCTACCACACATCCATGACAGTGTAATTAATATAGCAAGTTGACAGCTAATTGTGATAGCGGGGACATGCCACATGTTTACAATTGACAACCCGGGTGTCAGAATTGCCTTGAATTCGTATGAAAATGTACATGTAGGCCAACGTCGGAGCTTATCTGTGTCACAACTGATGTTTTTTTGCTTTCTTCTTACAGTTACGACGAGAAAAAGGGGTTGGATAAGAGAATCAAGCCCCGTCTTGCAATTCTTTGTAAAATGATAATAAATTAATTATTGAAATTCCATATTTGCCACGTTTTTCACTCTGCGAAAAAAATATGGATAAATTAAAGTTAAAGTTAAAGTTTGGGTTTATAGTCTGATATCAACAACGGTAGAGGTGTCATCCGACTTCACACTTTAAGGTGGCGGTGGAGACAAGCCCGGCGTATTTTCCCGCTGAATATGGAAATGATTTGAATGAATTTATTCATGGCCTCAACCGCAGTCGGTCACAATCATAGCCTGTTTCAATATTTGGCAAGTATAGTTCTTAGGCATGTTAGGTGCTTTCTTCTTACAGTTACGACGAGAAAAAGGGGTTGGATAAGAGAATCAAGCCCCGTCTTGCAATTCTTTGTAAAATGATAATAAATTAATGATTGAAATTCCATATTTGCCACGTTTTTCACTCTGCGAAAAAAATATGGATAAATTAAAGTTAAAGTTAAAGTTTGGGTTCATAGTCTGATATCAACAACGGTAGAGGTGTCATCCGACTTCACACTTTAAAGCTGACGTGAACGAACAAAAAGCCCCCATGCGACGAGCAAGAGAATTGCAAACGCCCTGTAAACACCTCACACGAAGGCTCAGAACTTGGTAGACCCCACGACGCCAGGAGGGCGCCACCTTATTTGCCTTCAGGCAACAGAGCTGTCAACATCTCCGGATACCTCTTACACTACTCAAAGAAAAAAAATTTAGTCATTTAGACGGGATTCGAACCGTAGACCTTCTGATTTGTAATCCACCACTCTATCCACTCGGTCAACGAGCCAGCTGACAGAGACGTGATTTCTGTTTGTCATAGACGTAGGACTTTGACTTACGTAATAATACTATACGAATAAGAGAAAACATGAGTAGTCTTCCAACAAATTCGGCAGCCGAATGGGGAAGACGGTGGAACAGAGATAACAAGGCGCGGGTTCGATTCCCAGCTGGGACAAACTTTTTTCTTTCAAAAAAAAGTGTTCAGCAGGAGCTCACCAGAGGATGTTGACACCCCGACAGCTCGAAGACAAATAAGGTGGCGCCCTCCTGGCGTCGTGGGGTATATCATGTTCTGAGCCTTCGTTTGAGGTGTTTGCGGGGCGTTTGCAATTCTCTTGCTCGTCGCATGGGGGCTTTTTGTTCGTTCACGTCAGCTTTAAGGTGGCGGTGGAGACAAGCCCGGCGTATTTTCCCGCTGAATATGGAAATGATTTGAATGAATTTATTCATGGCCTCAACCGCAGTCGGTCACAATCATAGCCTGTTTCAATATTTGGCAAGTATAGTTCTTAGGCATGTTAGGCCCTGGATGGTATTGCGCAATACCTTTCGACGCCTTTCCATTAGGCCACGCCGTTCCCTGACAATAGCGCTGTCGTCGATGATTTTTTAACAGGCTTTATCCGAACGTGACGAACTCCACACGCGTTCTTCATTACCATAACAAAGGGCTCGCGGGGAAAGTTGCGGACTTTCTCACAAATTTTCACGAGCGATTTCTTTTTTGTGCGTGGATCGATGGTCAATTTGATTTCGAATATGATCTGGCCGTTCCAGCCCCGATTTTTGAATTTCAGAGGAAAACAGCAAAAATTATTCAATTTTCTGTTTTGACCTTTTTCAGGCCACTAATTAAGCTATTGCCCCCCCCCCCCCACGACAATTGTCCCCACAAAGAACCCCAGTTCCAGGCCATATCAGCATAAAGGCCTGTAATGTATATTATCGCCCCCTATATGCCAATGCCCGGGGAGGCCTTTGCACACTTATCAACTTTTTGTAATTATTAAATGAATCAACGTTATACTTTTCACTGCAGGATAAACTTAATGATGATGTTAGCCTTGATGCAACCAATACTGTCCTAGTGCACTACCTATATGGTATGTGCAAGTCCACTTCTGTTCACGCCAGTTGAAGCATTGTCAAATGGATCCCGAGAGTCCGAAAAGGAAGAGGAACTGATGGATACGCAAGTTTGTCTCAGTGTAAGTTTAATATTTTCAATTCAACGAGGGAGATAATAAAAAGTCTCATATAGCTCGACCAAGATCACATAATCAAAATGTGCCCGATTTTTTCCTTACTCTTATTTACGAAGTTTGCCTTGTGCTTCTATGGCAGTAGGACATGGCAGTAAAAGGTGCCCCTAACATGGGCGTGGCCCGCAGACGAAAAGGGAAGCGGCCGAAAGTGGAGTGCCCAGTCGAGGGCTGCGATGCACGTGTTGGCAATATTAGAACATCCATTCTTAACAACCTGCCACGAAGATCTGGACCACCACAGGCCTTTAGATTCCCCTAAAGAAACGACGGTACACGTCGGTTCCCAAATTACTCCCCCAAATGTCCCCAAATTCGATCCTGCAAAATGTCCCCAAATTATCCCAAAGTAACAAAGCAAAAACAAAAAAGGTCCAAAGATTTTTNTATGTGGTATTTTTAATTACATGTATTTCTATAGTCAGTGTCCTGAACTTCAAAAGTCAATTTTTTCGGCGACTTGCAAAAAGCCTCAAAGGCCACCCACCCTAAATATCAAATTTGTGCACTCTACGTCGTTCCCGAGTAATAGCACTTAGTTGATTTTCAGGTTACGCCACCTGGCGGCCATATTGGATGTCTAATCGGGCCGAAACTTGGTATTTTTAAAGGTACCCCTCCAATGCATGTTTACTCAAGATATGAAGTCGCTTGGTGAAATAATGACAAACTGTGACAGGTTCGTTACTTTTGTCGCACTTTGACCTCTGTGACCTTGAAAAGTAGGTCAAATCAAAAACCCGTTATATATGTTATGTATCCTTATTAGATACACCTATGATAAAAATTTGGAGTTCGGGAGTTATTGCACTTTTTGTGTTTTTGGTTTCCGCCACCTGGTGGCCAAGCCAGTGCAAGCCGTGAGTCGAAAATAGCCGGAAATCGAACTCAACCTTACCAGTCTCCTGTTCTTACTACCATAAAAAATGAGACTGATATCTCAAGCGATTCTTGAGTTATTGCTTGGACGCACGACACACGACGCACGACGCATGTCGCACGACGCACGACAGGGCCATAACATAATACGGCCCGTCTGCGACGGGCGTATAAAAATCCGGTCCTCACTCAATTGAGTTGGAGGAAAATGTGGAGGTGCGGAGAAAGAAACGTTGGACGCGGTACCGCACACTTAAACGGAAAGCAGCGGAACTCACCTTTATCTGCGGAGGTGAAATATTTATAAAATACCTCCCCGTCAGTGGGAACATCAGCAGTTGCACCAACTCTGATGTTCTCTGGGATAAATACATCACAGACGGCATCCGCCCGGAATCTCTGGACCAGGATACCAAGCTAGAAGTTGTGGAAGATGCCGTCAAGGAAAGGCCTCTTCCGCTATTGCGTCGTCAAGAATCAAAGTGAATCCGCCCCATCAGGTGCCAGAAGCAGCAGCAGCAATTGCCCCTCAGGAAAAAAACGCAAGCAATGCAGCCAACGCCCACTAAACAGAGCAGGTTCACTTTGATTGCTGCTTAGTTTGAGCTTCCGGGAGAACCAACAGCAGCCTCCACACCAAAGCTAACGAAGAATAAGTCAAACATTCCTCCGCGCCAGCCGGAAGCCAAGGCCGCAAGTCCAGTCCCGTCCACAAGCACGGCTCAAGAAACAACCACTCTGAGTTTAACACCCATCACTCTCGGCGAGCTGGAAAATATGGCGCCGGGATCGGACTTCACAACTATTGCAGCTGCTGAGAAGGTTGACGACAGTGATGGTGATGGACCTGACATGTCAGAAGTCATTTCGATGTCAACCATAATGAAAACTATCACCGATAGCTTGGAATTATGCAAGAAGTCACCAATCGAGTAATTGTATTTCAATCTCATTCAAATTTGAACAACAAGGAAGGAGAGTAGGAGATTGAAAAGCTAGAGGATGACATCCTACTGAAACAAGGCAAGGTGGTAGAGGCATTAGCAACCTTCGGACGAGAAACAGGGTCAGAAGGAGATCCAGTCATACAAGGAAAAGGTAGATCCGGAATTGAAGCAGTTGAGGGAACTAAACGAGTTGAAGCGGTTGAGGGAACTAACCGAGGTGAACGGCTCAGAGACAATGGTCGTCTCGTGCGAGTGTCACTTCTCCCAAGTCCAAGTAATGTAGGAACCCTCTTTCACTATTAACACATTCAGTTAGTCTAAGCATCTACAACAAGTATATTTCTCATTTATTCTACCCCATTTAGAATATGGTTCGATACTCTTTGATGCAGCCAGCCAGGAATTGTTGACTAAACTAGACAGGATTCACTATAGGGGTGCCTTAATTGTTAGTGGATGTATTCATGGTTCAAACACGTCAAAGGTTTTAAAATGGCTCCACCATTTATACAAAATTTCTTCTACTCCTTTAGAAATCCGGTATTGGATGGACGTCTGCGCAATCCTAACCGGTACAGGTTACCTATATTGCCTCAATATCTCGCACGTTCAACAATACCAAGTTGTATTAAACTGTGGGATACTATTCCTACTTTTGTCAGCATGGTCAGAGAGCGACAGACCCGCAACTCATTCAAATATAACGTACGTCGTCATATCAATACTAACTACAATCATTTTCCTTCTACTAAACTTAGTTTATATCGTGAACAAGAGATAAGTCTCAATCGCTGTAGATGTGACTTAATCTTTCGTAGCCACTTTTTCTCCCATAATTTCACCAATACCCCGAATCCAAGTTGCCCATGTGGCGCCCGTCATCAGACAACATCCCACGTTTTATTCCAGTGTCCATTATTAAATACCACCCGCGATCTCTTCTTTCAGTCATTGTATCTTACACCCTCACTCGACATCCGGACTCTCAATAACCTCAGTACTAGGGATAAAATCAACGCCCTCCTTTTTGGCCTTGACTATTTCCCCCGTGCAGTTAATAAATCACTTTTAGAAATTACGGCAGAATTTATTCGAGCTTCCAAAGCAACCTTGAATTGATCTTCCTCAGCCATCTATTTCTCTTGCCATTCTGCCCTCCATTAGTTTCTTTTCCCTTTCTTTTCTGGCTCGGGTCACCGACTCCTCCTCATTGTTCCTGGTGACACACTATCCATTATTTTGTGACTACTTTTTGTGTGTACTATTAATTATGGCTATCTTTGAGTTGTATTCTTCATTTGGTACACCTGTACCGTCGGTCATCGCTCTGTATTTATTTAATTTCTGTATGACAGGGCCTGATAATGCCTCGGCCTAGGCCCTGACACCTTTATATATTGTATTTAATTTTCTTTCTTTAATAAATCTTCTTAAACTAAAAAAAAGGAATGTAGGACAAAGCAGAGAGATGACTAGACGGGTTGGTCTGGTGAAAATGGGACGAGTCACCTACCAGCAGGATTTGGAACAGGATTATGGATACGATTTGCCGAGCAGTGGTATGACAATTGAGGGATAACCAAAAGAGACCGAATCTGATACGAATATCGTTGAGAAGTTCGTCCGAAAAGTTTTGGAATACCGATGATGGAGGGCGTCCTTTGAAATAGCCGTGGACAGGACATCACTGGGTGTTGAGGGGAAGATGCTCAGATTGGAGGAAAAGTGAAAGAGCTCATCAGCGACTCACAGAACTTTAGTGAACCACAGTACTCTCATTGTGCGTGCAGCTTAGACCCTCTGGAGCCACTGACGATTTAGATTGGTGCCCGATCCTCCGCTGGTGGCGCTGGCGGGCTGGATGTAGCGGAGGATCAGTCCTTGCTACTGAGGATGGCAGAAATCTGGCTGCCGCCGGAAGTGACGAAAGTAAGACTAGTATCGAGTCATGACTGGGTCACCCTAATCTGCGTGCCGCGTGCCAAGTTCCACGTGCCACGTGCCGCGTCCCAAGTTCCACGTGCCACGTGCTATTTTTTATCAAAATTTTATAATAATTGTTGAGTTGTAATTCATCAAAAATAGGTGTTGGGGTGAAGGTCGATTAGTGCCAAAATCCGTGAAAGTGATCAAAACCCATCAGCAGCACTCGGTTGCATCATGTGGTGTAGTGACGAGAGCAGTCCACACAGAAAATGTCCACAGTGCTCTATCGTTGTCACAATAGGCCTACTTTATAGGCACATTAAGGTTACAAGCGACGGAGAAGAGTGTAATACAGATGTTTTTTAATTATTGCCAAAATCCTTTAAAAAGAAGCACGTATGATAGGTAAACCCTGACCCAGGTTGAGGAACCGTCAATGCCCACACATAATACCCCCCCCCCCTCCCGTTGGAATTCAGTTCCATTCCAATCAAACTAGACCAAGTTCAACAAGTATTGTTTTAATACACAATGCGTGTACATGTACAATGATTAATCTCAAGGGCAAATTCAGTCCGCTAATGGGGCTATCCAGAATATACTTCAACCGCTCGATGATAGGGGTCTCTACTGTACTATAAGTTATACTATCCACTTTCTGTTCAGTGAGTTTCATTGTTTATCAGTTCTTTGGGAAGTTTGACCTTGACCTCTGACCTTGACCTTGACCTATGATCATCAGGGTTATTACATAATCGAAATTGGCATCCTAAATAACTTAAATATGGGTTTTATCAAACCTCCACTGCTACCACAGACAGAGACATTTGAAATTATCAAGTTTGACCTTGACCTGATCATCAAGGTCATTGCATAATCGAAATGGGCATGCTCAATAACCTAAGTGTGGGTGATATCATGTCTCTACCTCAACCACGGGCAGAGATATTGCAAATTATCAAGTTTGAAAATATCAAAATCTCATGATATCTCAATCACCCGGACACATGAGGCTGAGAATTTTACCACAGTCCTGTCCTTGGATAAGCAGGCATGAATTTAGACTTGTTTCATGTTGATCAGTTGACAGTGTGGCAAGTAATCTCAAAATATCAAATTTCGTGATATCGAACGTCGATATCACCATGACCCAAACTTCTCAGATCAAAAATAATCAGCTCATTTGATTTCTAGGGTATAAAAACCTAAGGGTAGAACTTGTTTCTATTGCTCTAGGTGTTAACTGGTTATAGGAGCCGATTTGTGCCATCACTAAGAGGGTGATGGACAAAATATCAAGTCTGATATGATGATGACGTCAATGATGGAGGCATCTGAGGTTGAAAATGATTAGATCACTTTTTCTGCCTGTTTCTGCCTGTAAGTGACGCTCCTCTGTTTGATAACTCATTTTTAAGTTTCTGAACAGTCCACTTTCCATACTCTGCCATGTTGCAAACAGTGGCACTAGGACTTATAGTACAGCAGAGCCATCTGGAGGTTTAGTTTTCCCTGGATAGCTCCATTACCTCGAATGGACCGCAATATTTGTTCTGAGCACCTGGCAACAAATAAAGGGTCACTGATGAGAGGGCCTGATTCATATTAATTGTACAAATACACAGTCGTAGTACCGGTATACCTCTGTACAAATATGTATACTGTTGTAAGTGTTCTGGGTTGCGGTTGTTAAGGGGAGTCTATCTTGAATTGACGTATTGATGCAGTCCCTCTTGAGAACATGGGAACGGCGCTGTGACACTCTAACACCTATTGAAAACATTTTTTGAAATCACTGGCCCCAATTTTGCAAGCTTTTAAAAACCAAATACTATGATTTGAGAGAAATGGTATAATCATCTTGGAATGCAAGTCCGACATGTCCGAATTAGAGTAGTCTGCCTTTTACCCCAACACCTAATTTTGATAAATTACAATTCAGCAATTATTATAAAATTTTGATAAAAAATGGCACATGGCACGTGGCACGTGGAACTTGGCACGCGGCACGCAGATTAGGGTGACCCTGTACTTAGAACACGTACAACCACATAATGAAGCACCGGATACCAGTTCAACGAGGAATCATGGCGGCGGCTGGTAAATATGAACATTGCAGAGAATAAATATCGCCTTTCGCTTGCTACGAAGCGTGCCTTAGCGACAATCAATGCCAGACGAAAGACTGAGTATGGGTCCTTGAAACCAATGCATGCAAAAGCCTTAAAAAGTGCCATAGCGAATGACACATGGCTGATTTTCCAACCGATTGTGGCAAGTCGTTGGTTTTCGAATTGGGCCAATCAGCGCCATGAAACTCGCAGGCAGTACCGGTCTATATATTTTATATTTATAGACCGGGGACCAGTCTACTGATGATTACACTGACTATACACCATGCAAATATTGTTATGCCTACCTGGCAAAGGTATCTGGAAACATGACTCTGTTTGTTTCCTCAAAAATCCAAGGTAGCTAAAAGCGCATTTCTAAAAGAGGAGATTTTCTTTATTGTCATCCAATGCACCTGATGAAATTCTTAGGTTCATAGAGTAGGCTTAGTTTTCTTCACATTTTTGGACTGTCACTGTCGCTTACCTTCGCAGTGTCATTCAGTCCCATTAGGCCTATAGCTGGGTCGATGGCCCAAGAAAACCCTGGGTATAGTTTCGGAAGCCGAACATCACCCAACATCCGCAGTCGGTGCCTAGGAACGAGTCCTATTTAGAAATCCCGTGGAATCTCGCGGTCTCGGGCCACGGTACTTGCTGAGTGTGGCTGTTTATGACATCCTACAGGCTGTCACGTGACCACGGGTGAGACAACCACAATTTCAGGTGTCACACCACCATGCTGGGTGATGTTCGGCTACCGAAACTACACCCAGGTATTGTTTTAACGTAGACTGGTCCCCGGTCTATAAATATAAAATATATAGACCGGTACTGCCTGCGAGTTTCATGGCGTTGATTGGTCCAATTCGAAAACCAACGGACTTGCCACAATCGGTTGGAAAATCAGCCATGTGTCATTCGCTATGGCACTTTTTAAGGCTTTTGCATGCATTGGTTTCAAGGACCCATACTGAGTCTTTCGTCTGGCATTGATTATCGCTAAGGCACGCTTTGTAGCACGCGAAAATAGTGTTTCAGCCAGGATTTGAAAAAGGCAGGGCAGAGACGCCACCATTCTCAAAAAGGCAGGGTGCCATGATAGCCCATGACCTGCTTTGGTTCTCAGCTACCTAGGCCCAAGGGCATTCAGGCATGTCACGACGCAAGTCTGACTCTGGTCGTCTTCACACAAATGGACATTTTCTGCTTCGCGGATCAAAGGGTTAAATCGCAACAGTAGGTGTATGTACTGTAAAAAAAATTCAAGGAGAATGCTGATCATGCTGACTCGGACCAAAACTTCATAGTCTTGGCCTATAAGCTTACAATGTAAGGTGATTACAGTCATAGTGATCAAGGGGTTAAAACTTCAAATGTGGTCAGGTTGGAAAGGGTTAAACAGGACGTATTTCCAAAAACAACTAATGCCAATACCTTGTAAAAACCCAAAAATAACCAGTGCATAAGATGTCTTATCAGCTGAAAGTTCAATGCAGCTGAGTATCAGATCCATGGTCCTCTGGCATTTTCCCGCCAAAAAGATCGTCAATACCATGCGGCCGAAAGGCCAGTGGTCTGAAGGAAGATCAGTCATTCAAGTAAATATCTGTGTACTGGAAAGAAATTGGCAAACGAATTTGGTATGACTGGAGAGAGTACACTTTCTGGATTACAGCCAAATAAATTGTTGAAGAATGCAGGCACAGGTTTGGGAGAAATGGACTTGGAAATACAACGATCTCTGTCAGATTGAAATGCTGAAGTCGCGGCTCTATCCAAAGTTTCATGCGATTCTTCATGTGAACACTGACTCGATTCCGGACTCGGTTCAAGTGATACGTCGCCTCACCTCTTGAAATAAACATTCCATTGTGTTTTGCTCACTACTGTTACTAACGACAGCCTGATGAAGTTGTGCTGGTTGCCTTTTTTGTCGGCATGTTTCATGTATTTCGTTGACTTGACGTTTCCCATGTGATTCGATCGGTATTGATCTCAGCGCCACATACACCAATGGCAATCCAATTACGGCAGGAAATGTAACTAAACCAACCTCGGCTGCTTTATTTGGCACCTATTCTAAACACTGCCACGAGTGCACTTGAGATAGTCTGCAGGTGATGTTCAGGCAGTTTGTTGGTGCCGTCTCACCGTTGATGCGACTTGGGTTTTGCGCGGGAATTGGATTGAGAGTATCAAATACAGTATCAACGATCTTTGTAAGGCATGAGTTATTTGAAAAGGCATGGTTATACTAGTGCAGAAAAGGCATTCTTGCCTTCAAGTGAACGCAGGGGTGGTCAGAATTTAGGGCAGGGCGTTTTTTTCCTGTTGAAAAGGGCAGTAGGGCGGACCATAAGCAAGGCAGGGCGCCGCGCCCTGCTATTCCGCTTTAGCTAAAACACTAGAAAAGCGATATTTATTCTCTGCAATGTTGATATTTACCAGCCGCCGCCATGATTCCTCGTTGCAACTGGTATCCGGTCCTTCATCATGTGGTTGTACGTGTTCTAAGTACAGTCGTGATTGGGTACTAGTCACTTCCGGCGGCAGCCAGATTTCTGCCGTCCTCAGTAGCCAGGACCGATCCTCCGCTACATCCAGCCCGCCAGCGCCACCAGCGGAGGATCAGGTACCAATCTAGTTTTAACGAAGATTGAGATTCTGGGTAATCTTTGAAAATACCCAGGACGACATTTACTCTTTCAGCTCCGCTGCCTACAGACTTCCAGGTTTTGATATTGAAAACTGATTCAGACTTGCTCTGAGACTTGCTTGGAGTATGGTTAATCGTGTTTAGACTTTCTTGCCTTTGTTTTTACATCAAGTTTTTGGGTCTTTTATTGTGTATACACCATACGTTCCTTCAGCAAGCCACAAATTAAATCCGAGTTAATCCCTAAGTTTAAGAACGAGAAAAGCCTAAATGAGTCTGAGGTATTAATTTGTGCAAAGAAAGACCTGCTGAAGCATCTGGTGGGCCTTCCTTTAAACCCAAATCCACCAAAATGACTAAAGAACCCCGGGAAATTCGCTTGCTTGAAATGCTGAAAGAAATGGCAGATTTGGATTTATCTGAGAAACTGATGAGAAAGAAGCTGAAAACAGTAGAAATTGATAACTGTGCTGCGAAGATGTTCAATAGGCAGGATCAGGAGATCAAAAACTTTTATCAAACAGAAAGATCAATTTTTTTTCACTGTCAAATTGTACAAACTATGCATTATTTAACCTCCTAACGACTGATGACAAAATCCTCGTCACAGTATTCCGTTCCACTGTGCCGGATGACGAGATATTGGTCATCACGTGGTGCTAAATACAGATCGATGGCACGTGGGCCAACAGCCATACAAATGAAGTGATTTTAGTTCCTTCTGCTTAGCTCAGGGGGCAGCACAAGTCATTTGATACATGCATTTCACACTTAATTGTATTTGGATGACATCCAGTAGTATTGAACGTTAGTTGGGTTGTTGATATTTTTGGTGACTGGGAGGGGAATGTGGATGGTAGTCAGTATCCAAGTAAAGAGTTCATATCAGAAGTTCAATCAGCCCGTTCAAGGGCTGGTGAAAAAGTAATGCCTTCCTCTCAACCTGTCGCCAATCGACCCAACCTTCCAGTATTGGTAAGGTACTCCTACCTGGAAATGGTTCAAACCCTCCACCTCTTTGTCAGAGCAACACGAGAGGGAGACTGGGTTCTCCATTTTTCATCCCTTTGGTCAATGATGCCCTGGTTCTTTTCCTATGATAAGACGAATTATGCAAGATATGCTCCTGCTTACATCAACAGGAAAGTCATGAAGATTGTCCCAATACTGAACCTGAACTGGAGTTTGACTGGGTAATTCTGATTCCTTATCCTGGTCATATTCAAATGACCATGGTGAAAGGGTTCGTGGAATTGACTTGGGATATATTCTGGAAGGCTCTCTGCCAGATGCTGAACTTCAAATCTCCAACCTCCCATAAGTGTGCAAAAATTGGCACAGATCATCACAAGGCCTGGACGAAATGCCGCATGGCAAGGGAAGCTATCACCGATGAACTGCTGGTGCCATTTGTTTGGAAAGTTCTGTCCACGGAGAAGGAAGCAGCTGCACACGTAACACCTGCACATTTCTTTATGTTTCCCATGTCAGCTATCAACCTGAAATACGCATTCATGTGGACCTTATTCAAGAGATATTCGATAGTATGTTCGTGTACCGCACCGGAGTTGGGGTTGGAAACTTGCAAATGATGGATATGTAGCACGTGTCCAGTTCGCCAAAGTTTGGTATGGGAGGGTCGGTGCATCCCTTGTATCGTGAACTGGAGGCATCAGATAGTCTGATGCGTTCCCGGATGCCTCTGACTTAATTCCCATTTTGACAGGGAGGTTCTGTTGTGTGCCTTATACTGCTGAGGGTGCGGATTTCAAACTGGAGGCTGTCAACAGAGAAGTATAGCAAATACTGTTGTTGATAAGGGCACACAAACCGAGAATGTAGCCGCACAGGAGGCGAGCGGGCCAAGGCGACGGTTTGTCAGGTCAGTCAATTACCTCATGGCTCTGCCCAAGATATTAAAATTGATTCCATCTGGCTTGGTTGCGAACAGCGTGGATGTCATTATTGGCTGCATTTGACATGCACTGGTCTTGTTACTAAGAAGGGTTGCACGGCAACTGCAACAGTCAATAATGCCTTGGAAGAGGCTCTGATCTACTTGTGTCCTAAACATTTGAAGAACAAGAAGTGAACACTGAACTGTAGCCGCACCAGATCCTGTTCTAGCCTGACCAGATCCTGTTGTAGCCAGATCAGATCCTGTTGTAGCTGTACCTGTTGTTGGTATTCCAGAGCAAGCCACACGCTCTTATCCAGCGCCAAAACCACTCCAGCCAGTTACTGATGAAAACCAAAGGTCAGTATATTCAAAGCACCTAGAAGAAAATTCTAGTTCGCAGCCAAGGGCTGTAAAAATCGGTAGCCATGTTAAACTTTTACTTTTACTCTTACTGAATTTGCATCCATGAAGAGGCTTATGTACTTGAAGCTGCACAGTACAGTCTGCAGATCCCAGGCTGCAGATGTGCCTGCGAGGTTTACAGTAACATTTCTGAATTCATTTTAGCAAGTGAATCAGTTTCGCTGAGAGATGTTCATCATACATGCACACTGCTTTTTATCAACTCCTTTCTATCGTAAAACAACTCTGAACAAAGTGATGGAAATGCCTACAGTTGTCATAGAAATGGGACGAGTAGAGAAGAATGTCATAAGAAATGTGGAAACACAGTTGTCAACCATGCTGACTAATTGCTGTGTTCCGGGTTGTAGCAACAAAAGAAGACATGCATTTCTTAGATCTGATCATGTGAGGATGCGAAAATGGATATAAATGATCCAGAAGGAGGACGACAGAGAATGGCGTCCATAGTCGCACACAGTTGTCTGCCAGGATCACTTCGAGACTCTGATTATATCCAGACGAATTGCCTGGGTAATTAGTAATAAAAGATTCACAACACAGGTTCCCTTGCCTATCACTGTAAACACAGTCAGCAACACCTCAGTCATCAGTGCTCAGTCTCAGAGATGGAGGAAAGCATGGGAGAAAGGGTTCTTGCTTCCTTGGCTGACCAAATAGTGACAATGGAAGCAAATATGAGAGAAAGAGAAGAGAAAGATAGAAGAAAGTATCTAAAGATTTCAAGAAGTACCGGTAAGTGACGGAGATACCAGGCAGCTAGCTGAACAGCAGAAGAACACCAACACTTGGCGAAAGACTGCCGGACATGTCAAACTCCTGAAAGATTTCTAGAAAACCAAAGATGAAAACAGGCCTCCAGAAGAAATTGTCCCAACGAAACTTGATAAGTACTTGTTCCTCTTCACGATGGCAATCCAGAAAGCAGAAGGATCACAATTAGGCTGTGGGGCACACCACAAAATTGTTTCGTTTGACCCAAAACTGAACTAAGATCAGGGGCCATATGCATAAAACTACTTAAGTATGAAAATCCCAAGGGATTCCCTCAAACCACCACTAAAGTGGAAATCTTAACTTAAGGGAGATGCAGAAAGCTACTTTGGAATAGTGAAAGCCTTAACTCTAAGTGTGGTAACAGTTCCCTTAACTGACTCCTTAACTTCACAGCTGTGGCAGGCACAGGTTGGAATATGCTATCCATGCTGTTTTTTAATGCATGCTAGCCAAATAGGCCGGGGNACACAGGTTCCCTTGCCTATCACTGTAAACACAGTCAGCAACACCTCAGTCATCAGTGCTCAGTCTCAGAGATGGAGGAAAGCATGGGAGAAAGGGTTCTTGCTTCCTTGGCTGACCAAATAGTGACAATGGAAGCAAATATGAGAGAAAGAGAAGAGAAAGATAGAAGAAAGTATCTAAAGATTTCAAGAAGTACCGGTAAGTGACGGAGATACCAGGCAGCTAGCTGAACAGCAGAACACCAACACTTGGCGAAAGACTGCCGGAGATGTCAAACTCCTGAAAGATTTCTAGAAAACCAAAGATGAAAACAGGCCTCCAGAATAAATTGTCCCAACGAAACTTGATAAGTACTTGTTCCTCTTCACGATGGCAATCCAGAAAGCAGAAGGATCACAATTAGGCTGTGGGGCATACCACAAAATTGTTTCGTTTGACAAAAAACTGAACTAAGATCTGGCACTTACATGAAAACTATTTCTGATGCCAATCTCAAGTCTTTGTTTTATAACGACTGTAGTTCCACATTCCAATCACAGAGGTCTCTGATGATCTTAATTAACCAATCAGCTCCTCTTGTTTCATCAACAAAGCAGGCAAGACGACAGCCTCCATGGAGTGCTGCTAGCATCTTCTACAAGATGAATCTGGGCCTATTTTAAGGATCTCTGTGGCTAATTACAATAAGATTTGTGACTGTTTGAAAGAGTGGAAGTATCTGGACAGGAAGGAACAAGAAATAGCCACCATCCTATCAGAGCAAAGTACAAATTGTCCTGAACATCAGTTCTTGTTCTCTGGTGATATATCCTGTATTTTTCTGTTCTGCATGTTCACCTTACCTTTCCCAACCTCAAGACCACACACCCAGACATCCATGAAAATATGTGTAATGGCGGCTTTGTCGTCCAGCGTCAGCAACGATATGGGTTTTCCCAAGTTCCCGCAGACCAGACTATTCAACAAACAGCCAACCAGTCATCCAAGACAAAAGAAGGCATGACAGGCATCACTGTCAAAAGGGCGCTGTCCATACATGGATTCTGTCCTATAATCGAACTAAACCCCGATCGACGCTCCACGTCATGCACAAAACGCAAAGGAAAGGACACACCTCGCCAGAAGGTGCTCAGTTTCATTACGACCATCCCAGACTTTGAGTGGATGAAGCCAATGTGAACTCCAGCCAGTGACTTTTCCTTGTTAGCTCACTTGCTCAGTGAGTCGTATATGCTGAATCACAATGATCACAAAAGTGATCACTTTGCATGGCGTAACAATGACAGGAAAATATCCTATCTTTTAGGTAACGAGTGAAGGCAAGATTGAACGTTACACCAATGCAATGGTCAAAGCAGTTCATGTATACAAGGTTTGCTGCACGTACAATGTGCACAAAAAGTACAGCACTTTCTTATGCCGAGAGTGGCCTGCGTAGGACGTTCCGACCTCCTGGCGGAACTTGAGGCAGCCCTCGACGAAAATGATCTCAAGGGTCCCAAACTATCGGACAGGTTGGCGAAGACAGTGAAAACAGATTTGAACAGGGAATGTCAAAAGACTCTCTGAAGGAGCAGCTGGCAAAATTGGAAACGCCAAAGAAGTGTGACAACCTAGTATAATACTGCTTATATACCAGTACAGTGTTCATAGACCAGTTCGATCCTGATGAGGGAAGAGTGATCTTTCGAAAACGTTGACTGGAATTCGTATATATGTATATTTTTTTGGAATACCTCTAATGGAATACCTTTGGAATACCTCTACACTTGGAGGGGCCGTGTATGAATTTATAATGACCCCCCCCCCACCCCCACCCCGCCTTAAACTGTAAATAAGCACAGCGCTCATTAGTCAGTCATTACCAAGACACCGAGACATCGTTATTGGGAAGCTGAAGTAAGGAAGTCAAACCCAATGAATATGTCCAAATTTCGTGTGAACCTTTGAACCAATACGGCTGTACTTTGTCTCAAAGTCTTCAGCACACTTCGTTATTCACTGTGCCATTATACTACATGAGTGTCATTATCCTGAAAATATAAAAAGAAGAGTCTACGATGTAGCTGCCCAGACTAAAATCAACTTTTCTGGCAAATGCTGTGAGGAAGAACCACCAGTCACAGAGTGACTAGCGGTCCTGACCTGATGTTGCTAAGCTTTCTGGTGGGCCTACGACTACGTCAGCAGTGCCTTCCACTAGTCATACCAATGGTCATGATGATGGCCATGATGATCAGGGCAGCAATACGAGCAGCAGCTACAGTTCCGGTATCCCTAGTAGCCGCAACGAGGTGTTCAAGATAAAGATATTAAGCAAACCGGACAGTCGCAGAAATAGTTGACATTGTAAGATTGTTATTGCCAGAATGAATGATGTCTACGACATGTACTATCCAGAGAATATTGACAATACGAAATTGTTGCAAAAAGGAAGCCATCCTAGACAAGAGACCAACAGAGGCAGGCTATTTCCTTATGTAAAGATACGCTGTAACGTTTTGGTTTCAAATCCGATTCACAATCAAACAAAGGCAAAGGAAGGACCAAAAGAACTTGTTCAACGAGTTGGTGCCTCTAAAAGTAACACTATCCAAAGGAGCAAAATCAAGGAAAAGGTTCTACACACTACTCAAAAAATTAATCACACAGTCCCCACACGCAGAGTCAAAGATTGTGAACTTACTTAGTGCCTACAGGCATGTTGGACTCGCCCACCTCTTAAAATACATGCGTGCCAATCAAAAGGATGATGAACCAATTAACCAGCATTTGCGTCAGCAACAGAAAACTGCGACCAAAGAAGAAGGGTTGTAGCAATGGAAAAGGTGCACATTTCTATGTTTGGTTTGTCGAAATCTATGCTGAGTACATGTGCGAGTATGATCGCAAACATCAGAGAAATGGGATACACAACAAACTGTGTTTACACTGTAAAGAACGACAACACAAAAAAACGTGGAAAGTATTGTTTTCGCGGTCTGGACATATTTGCAGACGGCAATTTAGAGGTCAGGATTGTTTTCATGTTCAGAAATGGCGTACAAGGCTGTTCAGAACACAACGCCAAAGAGGGGACGCGAACCAAGCACACCTATGCGTTCATCCTGTGTGTCATGTTGCCAAAGACTTATATTTTTTTATAATTTACCAGCCATTTTTGGTGAGCGGACATAGTCTCACCATTGAAATTGGTACACTTTTTTCTTGTTACACACTTTTCACCATTAAAAACATTCCCTTTTCAATCGGCGATTGGTGCAAAGGTTGGCTATCCCACTCTAGTTGTGTCTCAGCTATTTAAAAATCTTGGTTTTTATTTGCAAAGTGGACTTTTTAGCGCTTTTTGGTGCCGTGCGGGACATAGCCATTGTCAGAAAGGGCTGACAGGTTGTGGAATAAACCTCTGGATGCGTTGTCAGATGACGATATTTCTGAACATCTAATGGAAAACCTTCAGATACAGTTAAAATCACGGGAAATGTGTTACCTTACTTAATTTGTATGACATTCCACGTGTTTTTGGCGAAATTTTGTTTTTAGAGTAACCTATCTCCCCTAAAATCACCTGTGGCCTCGTCTCATGCATTATTTCTACACAGTTCGTAATGTATCCATATGGGATTTGTCCCGTGCATTTTTGTACAGAGTTGGTAATGTATTAGCCTAGCGGTAGATTATAGAACCAAAATGCCGCATGATTAGTGACGTCAGAATAATTGTCGTTGGCGAAGATATACCATTTGGCTGCGCTGAACGTGCTGGGATGCACATGACATGTACATGAATCCCCTGAT
>NMRB01001645.1:111004-126903 GCA_002633025.1 Notospermus geniculatus | reverse complement strand
CCCCCCCCCCCCATTTCCCTTCCCTCCAGATGGGGAAGTATGCTGCAGCCCAAATGCATTCATGCATGTGCATCTCTGGCAGACGTCCCTTCGATCATGACAACAATGCACTGCATGAACCTCCACAGAGTTCACAGAGTACATTGCCTTATGATTGCTTTTCCAATGCCTTTTCATTGCCTTCACCGAGCCTCCTCATTCATCGAACTAGGTCACATGACCAATTGCCTTTTTATTGCCTCCGGAGAGGTCAGAGGTGACGTTGCCTTTTTATTGCCCGGAGGCAATGAAAAGGCGTTTCAGGTATTTAAATGAGTTGCCTTTCCTTTGCCTTCGCTAATGGTATGCATAATGCTAAAAAGCAGAGGCAATAAAAAGGCAATGCGCCCTCACCTACTCAACTTCTCACAGGCAATGAAAAGGCAATTGCCTTTCCATTGCCTCAATAGTACTTTTTCAATGCCTTCTCATTGCTCATGGGAATTGCCTTTCTGTTGCCTACTCCTTGCCTAACCATTGCCTCTCCATGGTAAGGGTACGGAAGACCAGTTGCTTATACAAGCAAGAGCCTGGCAGAGTAGGAATCCAATAGACGACTTCAACATAAGGGCTTGGGTGCGCTGGATCTTGTATACCTGGAAGCAGATGTACAAAGAAATGCACGCACCCCTATGCAATACCCGATCGCGATATCCAGAACTTGTACTTACACAATTCGAATTGAGAATTGTGGAGAGAATTCTTTGGTTGCCGCAAAAATGGAAA
Source organism: Notospermus geniculatus (assembly GCA_002633025.1). Lineage (NCBI taxonomy): Eukaryota > Metazoa > Nemertea > Pilidiophora > Heteronemertea > Lineidae > Notospermus > Notospermus geniculatus. Next base: position 126,138 of record NMRB01001645.1, on the reverse strand, counting down.
GGGAACGTGGTGCTGGTAGGGGCTCTGTGTAGGGTGTGAGGAACAGTACAGTCAATGTGTTTTATGACCTGTTCCTGCAGTTTGAAAGAGAAAACATTCTCAATCCAAATAATGAAGATCAAATATTTGCCCTGCAATACGTCCGTCTCCCGAGGATTTCACACTCCCCGGACATTTTCAGGAGGCAGTGGAATAATCATAGATTGCGAACAGAGAAAGCCACTCCTTTCCTTTGCAGCTTTTTGTAAAAAGGTCTCTTGAATTGCAAGGCTCTGATCATACAGCAGTCTGAAGCATTTTCCACCCGATGTCTGAGCAGCCAGTTCATGCTGTTGAAGAGGAAGATGACGAGAATGAAGAAGGTGATAGAGAAAATACTATAAACCTGACAACTGTTGATATTCCAGAGACAGCGAGACCTCTCTCTTATGTACTTTGTACCCATAAATCTGAGGATTTAGAGTATATTTGAACACGTTCAAACCCAGTCTACAATTCAAGCTAACTGCTTAAGGAGCAGTGTTGCCCACTTTTCCTGCTTTTGTCGGTAACGGAATTAATCAGAGAGACAGTGCAAAAACAGTCACCAACTTTCAATAAATTCTTACACAATCCACGCAGAAGATATGATTACAATAACAGCAGAATAATACACCTTAGGTTGTAAAGTCTTAATTCAGATATTAACCACCACCAAATCTTTCAACACGTAGTATGAGAAATTGACATTTCTAAAGACAAAATGGGTGAGGTCAAATTTTGTATTTAAGAGGGTTTTAATCCAGGTTTTAAGAATAGAAAGTTTTACACTAATCACAAAATTTGACCTCTGGCCAGGTTTTAGATTAAAACCTGATTAAAACCTTCTTTAGACGGTTTTAAGAATGAAAATAAAACTTCGATTACCCAGGTTTTTTCTTAATCCGAGCCATGTGCTTGGGTTTTAGGAAAATGCATTGCAAAATGTACACAGCCAGGTTTTATCCCCTAGCGGTTAACACCTGAGGGAGGTCAAGTTTTGGGATTAAGTCAGCAGCCATGTTTTGCAAGCTGTGGCCCTTCAGAGGGCAGAAAACTTTGTAAGGAGAGCTGCATATAGTGGGGAACCAATTGAAAGACATCTAAGAATCAATGAGAACCAACTGGAGCACCATTTGGGGACGTTTCAAGAATGGAGGGGGTTCAACCTGGGCATCACCGTCCACGTCTCATCACTACTGCAAATATGATGAAAACATTTCTCCACTATCTGGCATCTGGTGGATCCCATCGTCAAGTTGGACTTGGCCATGCAGTATTTGTTCGGTTTTCCCAAGCCAAGGGCCGTGTTCGGAAAGCTTCCCCGAGGAAATTTCTTCCCCGAGCTTCGAGGAATGTGAGCATGCCCAGTAAAGGCGTATTTCCGGACGATATTTGCGCTTCCTCGGGGAAAGGTACTACTGTGGGTTGCAGGCGTGAAATGTCCCACGTTTAGCCAATCAGCATGTCGGATTGGTAAGAAAACGAAATGCATGCCGCGAGTTTCCCCAAGTGAGCGACTCGGGGCGATGAGGCAACTGGTGCTAGCGGCATAAGCGGCCAGTCCAGAAGTAGGCCGCGCATGCTCGGTAGGAACTAGTTTGATTATCCATTAGAGATCGCATCCATTAGAGATCGCATTTTGCCGACAGAACTAAAACAATGGCAAATAAATGACGGTGTCAGACTGGTTTTAGAGTGAGATAAAACTAGGATAATCTCAGGTTTTTCTTAATCTCAAAATTTGACCTCACCCACTGGCACCGAGTTAAGTGAACAAGCTCACGGACTGAGACAATGGGTCATATGAATAAAGACTAACAAATGCTTTCACTTAGATTTTGCAGTACAAATGCACTTGTCTGTCCGGTAGGCCTACAAATATTAAGTAAACACATTTGCTGGCGTTTATTCATATCACTAAATATTTTCAACGTGCTCGATTTTTTAACTCGCCTTCCAAACATGCTGCAATAGGAGAACTTTGCTGCATTCACTATTATTTTTTTCTGTCTTGATTGGCAATCCTGATCTTGTTGGCAAAGACTGCAGTGATGAGGACCGGCGGGAAAACTACTCCGTTGGAGGCGCTGATAGTCAACCAGGTTATGACACTAGAGGCGCTCGTGTCGTGGTGTACTCTTTCCCGCTGTGTTTCTTTCGTGCCGTCATTACCATCTCATGATCTTAACATGTATAATGCCTTTTGAATGTGTTGTTCCTGGGTGGGACACCCTTTTCCTACTTCTGATTTGAAGCGCCGTTCTTTATGGGGGAATCTTATTCGCCGTGGGGAAAAAGATCGGAAGGCATCGAAGTACAGTGACGTTTGTTCCAACCACTTCCGAGAATCGGATTACGTAGAAAAAACTTCATCAGGTTTGTTGAATGAATATAGGCCTAGGCCTACGTGCGGTAAAGGATGCAGAATAAAATACATGTGTGCGCCCAGTCAGGATCCGCCTTACAATAATACCTCGGCAAATATCTTACCTCATCTCCAGGTATTTTTTGTGATTCATTCATTCAATGAAAAGTTGTCTTTTGCCTGAAGGCGAAGTTGATTAGACAATTTTCAACATGGCCGACAATCCATGAGTCGGTACTTCATGTGACAAAATATGTACTAAATTTCATGTTTCTAAGTTGTGCCACAGTAACATCTGTCAACAGCGTATAATGAAGAAGCAAAGTTCTGCTGGATTGTTCCTATCCAAAACTGGAAGTGGGAAGTCGCGCATGTACCAAGGGACAATCTTCATGACGGAGATTGCAAATCCTACTTTTGTAGTCATTGTGCCGCTTCTCGGCATCATGAAAGAGCACACAGAAAACTTGCAAAGTTTCGGTTTTACTGCCACATACGTTGGCAGGGATGCTAGTGAAGAGAACATGATATTCTGTGATGGTGCTTGATTTCAGACAAGATCACAAACGGTGTTGTGCTTGAACTGAAAACATATTCAGAGGTCACCAATGCAACTACAGTGCAACCACAGTGGAACTCTGTATGGATTCTTACACTCTTCAATGGCCCAGATGGAAATGTTTCAAAGCCGGTGTGACAGGAATCAGCGTCCTAGGAATACAGATCCGCCAAACAATAGCCCGCTATTGTAAGGTTATATTCGAATGGTCATGGTCTCTCTAGCCATATATTCTAATCCCTCGCTGAACAATTAGACCGGACTTTGATTCCAGGAGGACTTGGATTCCTTTCACACCGGATTCACGAAGCTCTATTTATTCAATGTATACCGAACTAGCACACCGAGTGAAAAAAACGGGGGCCAAAACTGCCGGAATTTTTGGAACAACATTTTCAATTGCCATCGGTCAAGATGGCACCAAAAGCATCAACTCCAACTCTAGCAGAGGTATTTATCTGAGAAGTTATTCAAAGCCACAGACCAAAAGCCAAATCTGAGCTTCTTGAGAACAAAGAGTTGAATGACTTGGTTCGAATGGGAGCGGATGATGTAGCTCTTCTTGGGCACACATCAAATGAAACTTTCTAGCAAAGGCGCTTCCAGCTGAAGCCAGCGCTCACCAATGAGTATCAAATGCTCTGTGAAAAAGTACGCCTGTCACTGGTTTCTTGATTGAGGATGACATAAATAAATCCATGATAGAAGCACGACAAGTGTCCAAACTGGCAAAGAAAGCAGGAACAAACCTTTTTTTACGAGGAAAGGGCAAAGGCCCTTACAACCAACACCACCATCAAGTTCAAACGAATCAATTGAAGTTCAGCCGAAATTGGCCCCAGAATCAGGGGAGACAAGGCCAGAACGAGAGCAAATTGCAATAACCCTGAAACATTTTCTTTTCAGATGTCACAACTGGTACCTGGCTCACAGGTATATATAGCAGGACCAGCTGGAGCCAATTATCCGGCAATACAATAAAGCAGGATCATCAAAACTGTGGTGCCAAGCTGGCAAAAAAATGTGCCGATGTCCAGTCTGCTGAAGAGAGTGATGGAGTCCAGGGGCCGGTTGCACAAAAGCATACTAGGCCTAGTATCATTCTATGTTGGTTACCAAACTGGCTACCAAGTTGGTACGGTTGCACAGAACTATACTATGTCTGGTATCATTGTAAACAACATACTATGTCTGGTAGGGTTCAGGAGTACTACTAAGTGCTGCCATCTATGTTACTGAGTTCTTTCCTGGCTTGAATATATTGTCATATCACATGCAGTGGCACGGAGTTGGTACGGTTGCACAAAACTATACTATGTCTGGTATCATTCTAGACAACATCTTGGCTTATATAACAACAAAACAATAGATTGTCACACCCAGTGCACATTGGGTGAGGTCACAGCCCGTGTTAGACCAGTGTTAAGTGTCAGTGTAAAGTGTTACACCTAATCTATACCTCTTGACACTAAGGAATGTGTAACACTCGGTGTTACGTGTTCTGTGTCAGAGTGTTACACCAGATCAAATCAAAATGGCTGCCGCTTTTTGAAATCCTCACTTCAGCTGGAATCCCGATGAAAAGACCTACTTAGGTTCACTTAAAAGGGATATCTGGATTATCTCAAACTGAAGAAAGTAAGTGTCAGCATCACACATCACTGCTACAGAGAATATTAAGTCAGAGAATTCTGAGATTTGTGCCATGCAAATTGACTGAGAGTCGTGTTTCTGCTGTGCTGTACTAGAAAACCGCCAGTTTCTCAACAACAAATCACACGTCGTTCTTAGAAATGTTCGTGGGTACTGTTTCACAAAGCTCCCGAAGGTTGTGAGCAAGTGATTATTCTGGAATGAGGCCCAAAACATGAGCTCCAGGACTTCGGGAAGGCCACAGACACAACCTGTTTAGGTGCTAGCAAGATTGTACAGTTGGCCTGGCCTGTGTGCACTGAAGATCACACTAAAGACTAGTTAGAGGCAGGCATAGGGGTTGGTGTTTGTCAACCTGGCGTTCCCTAATAAATCTCTCATATCTCTGAGGCACACATATCATGATAGGCTTCATGTGACGTGTGTGAATGGTCCTGTCTATCTATGCAATTCAGTTCATTTGTTAGCTGCTGCATTAATTTGAAACATCTCCAGTCAGCCTTGCATGTGTCCAGTAGCTTCATATGCCAACTTCCTCTCACTCCTAAATGCTCTCAGATGACAGTCGGAGAGCTTGCACGAAAAAGATCTTGATACAAATAGAGATGGCTGGTGTGGAAGGTTGTGACCTCCAACTCATCTTGATCCCTAGTGATCAAGTGTTAAGTTAATGGGAAATGAGTTGAAAAGTTCTGATCCTCAACACTGAGCTGGGATTGCGGTGTGACACCTGGTGTGATCCTAACACCAAACACCAGCTCTGACCAGTGATCACACCTGGATTAGGTGTGATCTCGGGATCACTCCTTGATCCTCTCAGCAGGTCACAGCTGGTGTGATCTAGGGTGTTAGGTGTCAGGATCAGGTGTTAGTGTGATCTTAACACTGGCTGTGACCTCACCCATTGTGCTGTCAGGTGGAAGTCATTCAACTTGGTCTAGTACTTTACTATCCCACAAAGTATGTTACCACGTAGTTGAGTGCCTAGCATGCTTTTGTGCAACACTCCTGGAAGACCCAACTAACTAGAATGCTACTAGGCATTTGGAATGCTACTATCTCCTAGTTGGCTTCTAACTTAGTATGCTTTTGTACAACCGGCCCCTGTCTGCTGAAGAGAGTGATGGTGTTCAGTCTGCTGAAGAGAGTGACGGTGTCCAGCCTGCTGAAGAGAGTGATGGTGTTCAGTCTGCTGAAGAGAGTTTGGTTACGAGAGGGCCCATTGACGATTTGAAAACGGAGAATTTTATTTTTCATCTGTTCCATTCAGTGGTTGTGGTCGTTCGCGATAAACTCGACACCAATTCTGTCCTCGCCAATTCGGGTGCGAAGACAGCCGATGAACAGAAGGGCTCTTCTTGCCATTTCTCCCTTCCCGCTAAATATTTTAAATTTAGCACACTCAGTAAACTTGCAGAACTAAAAAAGACCAATTAAACTCGATGTTGAAATCGAAAACGAACTGTCTCTGTCCGACCACACTCTGAAGACGATTACTGATTGTCCTTCTGTGTATAAACATGATAAAACCTTGATTATTTACCACTTTCAAATGTCTGTCCCTATTTCACTGTCCTGAGAATCAATATTGTAAATCCTTTTAATTAATAAGAATGAGTTACCAAATCGCAACCATTTGTGCACCAGTCTGGCCTAAGTACAACTCAAGCAAATTTCCCAGCTTTTCTGTTTAAAGTGGCACACTATAATACCAAAATTCCTGAACCAAAAAAAATACAAAATTTTCAACCATAGCAAGCTTGCCAAGTTGTGCACAAATAGGAAATTGGGAAATTTGTAGCCGATTAGTTATTTCCATAGCCACTGAATAAAAATATTAGCAAATGGCTAAAATGGGAAGGAGAGTGGGGTCTTAACCCTTCAACTCAAGTCCTTTCGAGACTAAAAGTCAAAAGTGTACATTTCGTAAAATGAATTTCTGATGTCTTCAAATACGTGCCTACCTCCCAAAATATGCAACCAAACCTGGTGACAAGACATTCATTCTGGAGGCAACTAAATGGGTCACGACCTCGTGCAGGTTTGCTTCTTCCAAAATGTCTCTGAGAGAAATAGGCCAGAGCCGAAGATGCAAGTTGTGAGGAAATACTCGCATTCGGCCTACGTTTTCGTTAAGTTTCCAATGTTTAAACATTTATATCTCGATAACCGTTGCTCCTACACATCTAAAATTGGTCAAAATGGGCATGATCTCTTGGAATCCGACTCATTTGAAATCAAATTCTATGATAGTTTGTCAACAGTGGACGACATTGCTCCAACAAGGGACTTTCTGAGGCGCTGCCTTCTTGGCATCAGAGACTGCAGTGGCCTTTTAGTCTCTGTGGTTACAATCTCACGCATAATGCTACGAAGCTACATGTAAGTGGAAATGAATATACTACGCTGCAGAAGGGCCTTTGCCATGTCGTTAGTATTTGGATGACTTGCCCCCTCACTCCTGACGGAGTCGCTGTATGACGTTTTGGCTAAAGGTCATGATGTTGTCCATGGATCAACAATCATTGCCAGTCCCAGACCCCTTGACTGAATCAGATGAAGCACTGACTACCAGCAGTGATGCCAGGGTTACCAGTGCAGGTACAATGTACAAGAACCATGGATCAGCTATGAGTGGAAGTAAAGAATGTATGGAAATGTGTGAGAAGCAACCACCAAAACCATTTCCCATTTTGGTTGATTGTGAGATTGAGACCACCGTCGTGGAGATTTCTGAAAATGAGGAAGAGCACCTGACCGGGACTAAAACTGCTGGGCACATTTTCCATGGTACAGAATCTGATGAGAAGACTGTCCGTGCAACTGGTATTGCTAGGAGAGTTTTTCTCCCCCAGATAACAATCGTCAACCTACCAGGGAAGGGAATTTTATGGATATAAGGCAATTCATGAAGCCCTCGCGAATAATTCCAGGGAATCGCATTGTCAATTTGAAGAAGGATGATCAGCATGTTGGAGTTATGGGTGTCGATGATAGGCTTTGCCACATCAGTAGCAGGTGATCTTACTTGAAGGACAACGCAATCAGAACTGTGACTAAGAAAACTGTCCAACAAGCAACTCTGGCAGCAATAGAGGAGGAACGGGTAGATGACAGTGTTTCAGAAAGTGAGGTCTGCTCAGATGACTCCTATGTTGTTCCTTTCTACCTGTCCAACTGCCTACCGTGCCTACAGAGCAAGTGCACAACTGAACGTAAGTCCAAGTCAAGTAAGTCCGTTTGCAATTCTCTTGCTAGTCGCATGCGGGCTTTTTGTTCGTTCACGTCAGCTTTAAACACAAAGATTGCCCTCGCAAGCAGCTTTCTCACGCTGATGAGCATCGAGTGGTCAGAAAAGGTCACGAAAATAGCTCATAATTACAGGCATGGAATGAATCTGATAGTCATACCGGTACACAGTAAAATGTTAAGTACTTTTATGCTGAAAGGAAATTAACTGCTTCTATCAATACCATTTTACGTATTTCACCACGTTTCAGCTAGGTAGCCCATAAACGCATGATGTTTTTGCATTGCTTTTTTATAATGATTTTATTATTTTTAATTCAGGTTATGCGAGGCACAGTGATACGCCAAGCTACAGACGAGTGGCAAGCCAAGAGCTGTTTCGGTTGCCATCGATATTTCTCCTGACGATTTGCAAAGGACCATATGTGATCTCTACCCTGGTGCGAATGTTAGAAGGCCCTTATAGTTCTTCAAAATGACATCCACTCGTGATCTTGCCGAGGTCAGTGTTCCGATATCCTCTTGTAATGAGAAATATTCGGGCACAATATGGATTAGAGAAGACGTGCAGGTGAATAAAAAATAATGCTTCTATGCATGTAATATTCTGGCATCGTCTTGCACATTGGTGACATGTTCTGCAACCACATGGCTTAGCAACTTAAGACATGCAGGTACCAATGGGAACATTGCCAATAATTGCAAGAAATGTTGCTTAACCTTTCACTTAGGAAAAGAAATGATGGTACAAACTGAGCAGAATATCAAACCAACCCCTTAGACATCCTCATCCACATCATCAGACCGCAGTATCCAGCATTAGGGGCATTACTATGCAAAACTTAAGCAATACTCAAGTCCAGAAGGGGTATGGTGGAAGAGATTTCCCGACTGAACCTTTCTTAACCAACTGTGCAACAATGTCACTGTGTCATTGCTTTCAAGAGTTTAAACCTGAATGACTGTTGACTGCCTCACACTCTAACCACTGGAATACTGGCCCTATGTCTCACCTGTTGTCATGACAGAGAGAAACAGCATAATTGCCAAACTTAGTGGAACTTTCTCGCAACAGGTACATGCCCTCAGCTAACTGGTTGTTTCTTTTAGCTCTGAGGATCCTTTCAGCATCCTCTCGTGGTATTCGTCCCCAGTAATATTTGACACTATCTGGGACAATAGCATTGGCGATGCTCAATCCACATGGTGCCATATTCACTTGATCTTTAGTAGGCCCTAATGGACGATCTAACCTGAAACACCAGACACAAAAACACGAGTAAAACTGAGTGCCACAAATCCCAACAAGACGTTTCACACACAACCAATTATTGGCCCTTTGACTAGTTTTAGACAACAGACTTCGACGTCAAATTACCTGAGCTGCCACTCAACACCGGGATGTTTTTAATTAAATTAATGTCACAAAGGAAGATGAAGCTGAAGCATCACAAACTGTGTCCATCTACATAAAGATGATGGATAGGGGCTACATGTCATGGATGGGAGATTGTGACTCCAGGTCTAGACCAGAAAGGTAGCTCAGTTCGGGCCTAGGCCTACCGGTAACATGTCTACTCATACTGATGATGACGGACGTGTCATGGACGTCATGAATGAGTTCTAGGCTGGATCACGTAGAATATCAAGGCTATGGCTATAATTAATAATACATGTACCGGTATATAGTTGAAGTTATGAATATCATGACAACATCAACATGGATAATGCCAGATGATATGGATTCTGCATGGGGTTTTCTTGTCAATCAATATGAATATCATTATGTCAGATTCAGGGGCAGTGAGTACTGGCTGTGCTGCACAGCTTTAAGTCTGCACCATGAATATGGTCCAGATCTTTTTGGCAATTCTGGAGTTCATTACCAATGTCGCACAAGTCAGATTTTCTCCGACTTGTACATCTAAGTCGGGTAAAAATCTGACTTACACGTACATGTAAGTCAGAGAAAATCCGACTTACACATAAGGCGGATTTTCTTTAAGTCGGACAAAATTTGCTGGCCCACTTGCATCCGACTTATGCGATGTTTACTGTATAACTACATATTTTTTATTGCAGGTTGACAAATATATATCTAGAAAACTGGTGGTTCTTGACGATCCTGAACGGAATGTGCTATGCTGTGCACATTGCCCACTTGCAGAGGACCACTCTGAATAGCTGAATAAGGTTATTCAACAGAACAGTACGGTTATTGAACAAAACAATATAGTAATTGAGCTTTTAGAGCAGTTGCAAGGCCCTCTTCAGTTGGTCGATGTGCAGGCAGACAAAGATGGCTTCGTATGGTGAATCCAGAACCACCAGCCATGCCTGCAGATGAATCAACTGCCCCGAGCGCCGAGCCTGCCGAAGCTATCGAAGTGCAGCAGCTTTAGCCGCAAAATGCCCCACCAATAGAAGATGATGATCTGCCGCAGCTGGCGAACATAATTCTACCACCTGCAAAGAAAAGTAAAGTGGCCGACACCGTTGTCATTGGCGTAAGAAGGTCACCAGTATCAATTGGCAGCGAAAAATACAATATCATCAGAAAGGAAGTTACCACTACCAAACAATCCTGAAAAATGTGAAACTGTAGTGGAAATTCCACAATCTCTAATTAACTCGGCAATGGCTGTTGCCGACAGTCCTAATGACAGGGGAAACTTTTCTGAATGTCCTTGTTCTAAGTACATGTATATACGATAAAGAGGACCTCCGTGGACGATGCGTGATGGGGCATCAGCAGATGGGGAAGCCTGCGTTGTCCCCCATTCGGATGAAGGCCTGCCGAAAGGCACTGCTCAACAATTATTGTCCCACCGGTGCGAACCCACAGGAGGTCTGGCGGGATTCGTACAAGAGGCTTGACAGTGCTCTTTGGCACTGGGACTTCTCAGACTGAACCATCTGGGCATTTCCACCGTGACTCGCGATGCAGGTTGACTGATTTTCAGGACTTTATACAGTAATATCACCACAAATTAATGTGACCAGAATTTCGTTCTTTTGTGTATTGAAGCATAATATATCAAGGTGAAGCAACATCAATAAATTTATTCTTCTCCTCAACTAAAGATCGTGTAAAAAAGGATCTCTACGAGGCTACTCTTGACAGAATGAAAAATGACACGTGAAAATTTGTGTATACCGTCTCCCCGGGGTGGGGTGGGGGAGCTTCATTTTGACCTGACTATCATTTTATCCAAAGCGAAATCTGCCATCGTTGCTGGCTGATATTCTTGAATTACTCGATAATTACTCATTATTTTTCCCAATTTTTGGAGAAGTGAAAGCCACATGCACTGTCTAACACATCCCGTTTCAATTTTTCAAATCGACCAACTTTCCTGTCTTCCACAGCAGTTCAAAGAGGGCAGGGTGGTTTGGAGGTTTCAACTTTTCAACTGCACAACCTTCACATGCATCAGGTGTGGAAAAACATATGTCAATGACTATACCTCCCTCTGCCATTGTCTAACCAGGTGAGCACATGGCCCATTGGCCACTTTATGGGTTACAATGTCCAAGTAGTCAAATAATGATCCATCCAAAGAATGATCCGTCCAAAGAATGCTCCGTCCAGCTGTTAAGAAAATTAAAAAGATTTTAGGTCATCGACATCGCCATGGGGAAGTGAAACGGCCTAGCCTACACTCACAGCAGTGTCAAAGTTATTCACGTAGTCATGTATGTCTCATCAATACCGGTAGACTAGGCCTACGCGGTAATTTATGAATTGCGAAAACCGTGATACTTATGGTGATAACGATACATTCAACGGTTCAAGGAACGATGAAGACAGACACAGGGGATAGAAGAAACAACGCTTCCGTGAATTTATAATGACCCACTGCTGAAACCCCTGCAAAACCCCCTGCTTTAAGTGACGGCATCCTTATTGAGAAGCCCTGCATGAATGAGACCCACTGCTGATACCCCTGCAAAAACCCCTGCCTTAAAGTGAGAGCACCCTTATTAAGAAGTCAAACCCAATGAATATTTCCAAGTTTCGTGAAAACCTTTGAACCAATACTGCTGTACTTTGGTGCATTTTCTAAAGAATAAATACTCATTTCAAGACTCCTCTCCAAGTCTTCAGCAAAATTCCTTATTCACTGTGCCATTAAGAGTGCCTTTGTAATAGGTACATGTAATTAACCTGAAGACTAAAATCAACTTAAATGGCAATTGCTGTGAGGAAGAACCACCAGTCACAGTGAGTGAGACTTGGGTAGAGGACTTTTGCAGGATTCAAGGACTGAAGTCACTAGGTGGAGAAAAAAAATTATGTTACTAGTAAACGTTCTTTAGACATAGTTGTGGAAGCGTCACATGTGCCTGGGCATGGACCTGTATGTTGCTAAGCTTTCCGGTGGGCCAACGACTACGTCAGCAGTACCTTCTACCAGTCATGCCAATGATCATGATGATGGCCATGATGATCAGGGCAGGAATACGAGCAGCAGCTATAGTTGCGGTATCTCTACTAGCAACCAGGTGTTCAAGATGAAGATATTAAACGAATCGGAGAGTCGTGGAAATAGTTGACACTGTAAGATTGATATTGCCGGTATGAATGATGTCTACGACATGTACGTGTAGGTGGCGCTTCACAACATGGTCGCGCTCTCCGTGATGGCTGTGTAAATCTCCAAATTTACGAACTCAAAGGACATCTTGTTGGCAAACTGATATGACTTCACATGTGTAACAGTATGGAGAAGTGACTAGAGTGGTGAAATTCATAATTCTCTGTGCAACTGTGCAAAAAACGATCGTTCTTTGAATCTCGAATTTCGAACTCTGAAAAATACGAATTCAAGATCGAAATCGAAGACGAAGAAATGGTACGCTGTTTCCCGTGCGCGTATCACCGGCATCTTTACGGAATGGACTCAGTCTTGTCACCCACAAGTGAAAGGCTTTCCTGGGGCCAAGTATAAAGGTTACAACACCCTCAAAGAGGCATGCCATTACCTAAACGAAAATGGTATTTGTATGACTGACATTCTCGCGTATGATTACAGTGAGATCTTGTCTTCGAGGTCTGATGGTGCAAAGCAAGGCCTACAGGATGGCAGTGTTAAAGAGCAAGATGGTGTGAAATTGCAAGACTTTTGTTCAGGTCACGACTTATCGCTTCCAGTGGAATCGTCATCGACATCATCGTGCGATAAGCCTCAACATGAGGCACCACCGGCTGCAGCATCATCGTCAGGCGAACACACCAGTACGTGTAGTGGTATACCGAAAAATCTAGAATCTTAAACATCGTCTGGCTTTTGTCATAGCAGTGTTGCACCCATACTTACGCCTACGTCTACGCAAACGAATCCAGGAGGGTCAAGTTGTCCCCAGTGTAACTTGCCGGATAGTGACGAAATGATTCAGTGCTGTGTGTGCACCAGTTGGCTGCACTTCAAGTGTACTGACTTACCATGCTACCAGATTTATAATTACTGTAGCACTGGTCGAAAATTTCAGTGTCGTCTTTGCACAAAAGTCGACAACACCTTTTCCATTAATTGGGATAAGAAATAAAACTCCATAATGCTGTCCACCGCCAAGGTTGCTTCCCAGTATGATAGGAAGGATTATGCAAATATACACGTCTTCGCAATCTGAATCTGGACAAGTTCAAATCAAGTCCGAAACCTACCCTCCTCCATCGACTGCACAGGAGAGGGAAGACAGGATTAAAAGACTTCTGGAAGAGAAGGACATTGTAAAATATGAGACTTGTGAAATTCCAGAGCATCTCAAAACCAAGGGGATGGTGTTGGTCGTAGAATTTGCTGGAGTGAAATTTTAAATGAAACCTACATCTGGACTTCAGTACATCCAGAATGTTAAGAACAAAATCGACAGCTTGTTGTACAAAATGCCAAACACCAAGCAGATAATGATATGTGAAAAGAAATATTCACTCTCATTGCCACTCTCATTGCCAAGTTTGTTTCTTTCAACTTCTATCTTGCTGCAGTGAAAACTGCGCCTCATCACAGCTTTCGACAGCAAGGTGTGTATGAGTATCCCCAATCTTGGTTTGCAATTTGTCAGTCTTGCTCGTACCAAAATGGATGAAGACTGAAAAAACTGCTGGCAAAGGCTGGTAGCCTAGCTCCTGTCAGAACAGCCTGTGAAAAGAACCCTGGTCTGGGGGAAAACTGCGAAATGGCATGTCTCACCCTGAGGTGTTACTTTAATCTGTTTTCTCAAGGCTCAGCTACTCTGAAAAACCAGTTCAAGTCTCCGTGCCAACTACAGATTGTGAAATTCAGGAACTGTATCGGCATACTGACTATTGATCCAACTATTGATTCGGACATGAAACTTGAGCGAAAGCACTTGAAGAAATGTCAGAAACTTCAGGCATTTTTTTGATAAACACTGCGTGTGCCGACATTACATGGTCTGTATACATAAGTGCAAGACTGACCCTTGAAATTTCACTAAAAAGGCGTGGCAGCATGAGACCAGCTCTCCGCAAGGAGTTTTCTGTTCTGTGTGCAAAGGAGGTGGCTCTGACCAAGAAACTCTTTGGGGACCATCTCCCAAAAAAAATCTGAAAGAAATAAAACAACAAACAGAGTTGCGAAGGATACCTCCAGCAATCCATACCACAGTGAGGTAAAAGCAAATGGTTGGGCAGCAGAACTTGGACGAATTCCAGAAAATTGCTGGGCTACTGTAGTTCGTGGAAGGCAAAGCACGGAGTGCCCTCATGGGTTTCGATGGTATTCCTGGTGGCTACACAAGCACCATGAGGGTACTTCGCAAGCACTTTGGTCAACCCCATCTCATTGCTCAGGCGTGTGTTGACTCGTTAAAGGACAGGCCGTCTGTAGGGGGCCGCAATAGTGCAGGTCTTCGGTTCTTTGCTGATGATGCGAGAACGGCGTATGAGACTTTGAATGCCATGGATGGTCTGGGAGAGATGAGCACTCGGGCTTTGGAAGAAGTTTCGAGGAAGCTGCCTGTGCGTCTCCGTTGGATGAGCACTTCAACCAGCTGCAGCATGCCCTCTGAGTTCACCAGCAGGCAGAGGCCCAGATTGAAAGGTGCAAAGATGAGGCTGGATATCACTGTCAGAACTGTGGTGCGACATTTAAACCGAGTAGACTCATTTTGTGAAATACCTTAAGGTGAAGCACGGAAAGGACCTATTCTCAGAAGTGCCACAACCATCTGATGCAAGTTCCAATGACACATTGGCAACATTGATGGCCTCTCTCATGAAATGTCTTTTGCTGTTAAAAAGACACAAATGATGCATTC
>NMRB01001645.1:99829-110931 GCA_002633025.1 Notospermus geniculatus | reverse complement strand
GGCACACTAAATACAGAATGTGGATATTCCGTATGTTGGCCCTTGAAAAAGCCATTCAGTCGGTATATGTAATAGTAATATATAGTAATAATATTAGTAATATTAACGAGAATTTTACGATCAAGTAGTTCGTGAAGCCAAGTTTTCAACTCAATGTTTTTACAGCTGCAATCCCAAGGGTTCTCCATATGCAAACATCTCCCATAAAGTCACACCGAACATCCAGGTATCACTAGCGTGTGAAAACTGGCGTGACTTTCAACTTGTTGGTGCAGGGAAGCATCGCTTTCGGTATAGTGGCAGCGCTGACCAGATCCTCCAGCTACAAGTGGTCCATTTAGGGTCCATCCCAGGATGGTTCTTTGCATATGGACAAAAATTCATAAGCGCGCGAAAAATGTACAACTAAAATTTCACGAAAAGCCTCCTTTTCTCAGCTCTGTAGAGTGCGTAATATCCATCGAATTTCGTTGAACTCGCCACCAAACGGAAGCTTGAGATGTGCTCTCTCATTTCCAATCCTAAAATCTTGAGCTAAGTCCCAAATTATATTGACAGATGGCCCTGAAGTAACCAATGTTTCATGGGTCCCAAGCACTCGCGACGAATGGTCCCCACGGGTACACAGTACTTGAAGTTACCGACAGGTGGCGCTTTCCCTTATTTGCATAAAGCCCGCCGCAAATCCACGTGTTTTCTTTACAAACTCCGCCTACTGTGTTCCCATTGGCTGGAATCGCTTCTCGGAAATCAGCTGTATCTTGGTAACGGTTTAGAGTGTTGGATATGACTTATATGGCAAGTATGGCGAGTATGGCAAGTAAAGTATTCGACCTGATACTATCTACATTGTATAGTTGATTATGACAGCGATATCATGTGCATCTAAATGCACCACACGTGCATATGCCATGCATGCCGGTGTTTTGTGGGCTTGCAGGAACAGAGCTTCAAACTGGTTAGGACAGCCTGTCATGGAGAATGAGGGGCACGGAACAACCGTAGGAGGGCCAACAGTGCACGAAATGAATGTAGGAGACGTGGAAAGAAGGGTGAGGGATGCGGACGACACACCCGCCAAGATTAGTGGATTCAAGTCAGCAGTGACTCGGGCAATTACGAAGCTGAGTAATGCCATCAACAAGGCAGCCTCAGAGTAGGAGACTGAAAAACTAGAAGATGGCGTCCTACTAAAACAGGGCAAGGTGGTAGAGGCATTAGAAACCTTCGGACGAGAAACAGGGTCTGAAGGGAAGGCCAAACAGGAGATCCAGTCATACGAAGAAAAGGTAGATCCGGAATTGAAGCGGTTGAGGGAACTAAACGAGATGAACGGCTCAGAGACATCATCTCGTGCGAGTGTCACTTCTCCAAGTCCAAGGAATGTAGGACCAATCAGAAGAGATGACAATAGACGGGTTGGCTTGGTGAAAATGGGACGAGTCACCTACCGGCAGGGTTTGGAACAGGATATGGATACGGTTTGCCGAGCAGTGGTATGGTAGGGGAGACCGGGGCTGGTTGTAACACTTTTTCTTTTGAGGCCGATTACTTCCTAATTACAGGAGGTATTTATAACCTGCTTGGTCTTTTGAATATTTGATATCAATGGTTACTTGTGCACCAAACAAAGTTTAGCCATCTCTATGCATGTCTCTGAAAAATGGGTCCAAAGTCGAGTGGTACCACCTGCCCCGTCGAAAAATTTCGGGGTTGGTTGTAACACATCTCATAAAGTGAGCATGGCCAATTTCCCTTTACTTCTTCATGTGTTTTTCAAAACGACACGGGTATTTGTCTCCTAAATAAACTTCTAAACACAGCAAATCTGTTCTTCTTACAAAAAATAATCGATTGAACAGTCTATAGGATGAGGGATGAGGATTGATGAAAACCTTAATTTTGCCTATCTCCAAGTGGTGNCGAAAGATGTCCCTCAGATCAGCTGACCAACTACCATCCCCCTGAGTAATGTCCCATTCAAAAATATGTTTCAATATACTGGTACCCTGAGTCCTATTACTCCATAAAAGTAACTGGTTCCACAATCTGGCCATTTCAATCCAATGCCTCATTTGAGGAGGAGTCCAACCAAAGTCACCGTGAAATCCTGCAATAGGCGCTCTAGGGGGCAAACCAACGAAGTACCTCATCGCTCTATCTTGGATCTTATCAATAGAGTCAAATTTCCTAAAACCCCAGACCCCTGCTCCATAACCCAGCACAGGCACTACGCCACTCTCGAATAACCTTTTGAAAGTGTAATAACCAACATTCTTAAAACTCTTAAATTTGTGAATGACTGAACCAAGGGCACGACCACCACTATCCGCTAAAATTCGTGCATTTTCTCGAAA
The DNA here is from genome assembly GCA_002633025.1 of Notospermus geniculatus. Lineage (NCBI taxonomy): Eukaryota > Metazoa > Nemertea > Pilidiophora > Heteronemertea > Lineidae > Notospermus > Notospermus geniculatus. The sequence continues at coordinate 108,574 of NMRB01001645.1, read as the reverse complement.
ATCTAAGTATTCGTCAAGAGTTACACCCAAATATTTATAACACGGAACTTTCTGAACTTCTGCCGCATCAATAGAAAATACAAAATTTGTACGAGGCCGTCTTCTTTTACGAAAATGAACCACTTTTGTCTTGTCAACATTCACCAAGAACCGCCACCGTTTACACCAACTACTAACAAAATTCAACATGTATTGTAAATTTTCCTCATCATTGCTCAGTAATACAATGTCATCTGCATAAATTAAACAACATATGTGCAGACCATCGATCACAATGCCTTTACGGTGACTATTAAGTTGGAACACCAAATCATTAAGATAAATATTAAAAAGGGTCGGAGATAGAACATCACCTTGACGCACCCCAGTGGTTGTAGTAAACCAACTGGTATACAAATTGTTCAATTTAACACAACATTGCGAGTTTCTATACAAATTTTGAACAGCCCTGTACATTTTACCATCGATATTATATGTGAGGAGACGATACATAAGTAGTTCTCTATCTATCCAATCAAACGCCTTTTTCATGTCAATAAAGGCTGCAAAGGTGGGCTGACCCCTAACCAGCCTGTTCCTTACAATCGAACTCAACGAGAAAATATGTTGAATACAAGATCTTCCTTTGCGGAAACCATTCTGTTCGTCAGCATAAAGATCTAAAAATTCCATATATCCTACAACTCTTCGGTTTAAAACAGCAGTAAAAACCTTATAAATACAAGACAGCAGGCTAATTCCTCTGTAATTCAGAGGTACATGAGGATCTAACGAGGCCCCTTTAGGGATTGGTGAAATTATACATTTTTTCCAGGCCTCAGGGAATACACCCAGAGAGAAACATATATTAAAAAACCTATGAAGAGCTATCATAACATCGTGGTTCTTTAAAATCTCATTCGGTATATTATCAATACCCACACTTTTCTTATTTTTCAAATTGCGAACAGCTTTTTCAATTTCGTCAAACGAAATTTCCCGATTCAAAAATTCATTCTCAATGTACTCCACATTCCCCATCTGCTCCTCTCTCTCACTTTTCTTTAGACATGCATCCCTATAGAAGTTCTCATCAAAACCGGCACAGGCCTCTGGGGGTCGATTATATAACTTACTATACGCTTCGTGCCATTTCCTTAACACATCTCCTTGTTCTGTAAATATAACCTCGTCATCAACAACTTTCATTGGTATACCTTTACTTTTCGGCGGCCCTAACTGTTTAACATGTTCCCAAAATAAGTTAGGATTGTTCGTACACACCCTATCAAATTCTATAATCTTATGCTTATTGTATGCTCTTTCATGAAAGCGTAAACTCTTGTCGAATTTACGCCTAGCTTCAACAAGTGGTACGACCATTGAGGGATAACCAAAGGAGACCGAATCTGAGACGAATATCCGTTGAGAAGTTCTTCGGAAAAGTTTGGGAATACCGAGGACAGGACATCACCGGGTGTTGAGGAGAAGATGCTCAGATTGGAGGAAAAGCGAAAGAGCTCATCAGCGACTCACAGAACTTTAGTGAACCACAGTACTCTCATTGTGTGCAGCTTAGATCCTCTGGAGCCACTGATGATTACACTGACTATACACTACCATGCAAATATTGTTATGCCTACCTGGCAAAAGATATCTGGAAACATGACTCTCCATTTGCTTCCTCAAAAATCCAAGGTAGCAAAAACGCATTTCTAAAAGAGGAGATTTTCTCTATTGTCATCCAATATGGCAAGCCAAAGTGGACAATATTCAAGACACACTTTATTCTATTAAAATGTTATTTTTTTCTAGAAAAATATTTTTTCCCTCTAGATTTAATAATTTTTATCACTTTTTAAAATTTTTTCCTCTTATTTTTTTCTTGTCCTTACAAAATATTTTTTGCTACACGTTTTATTTTTCCTTGCCCATAAAAATAAATTGCACACCAAATTTCTAACTCGTTTAAAATTTCTTTCCTCTTGACGTAAAATATCTATCTTGCCCATGTTGTTGTCTTGCCAGATTTAACAACCGTCTTGGCCTAATTTCGCGCAAGTGTTACGTAAGTCTTGCAAAAACTTTCCTCAAGACGCACGTGACCAGTTATTATCACGTGGTCGCTTATAATGATTTTGATTGGTTCATGTGCGAGACCCGTAAGGGTGTTGAAAGCTCAGGCATTGGAGGCAGGCCGCTGCTATGTCAGGCATTGGAGGCAGGCCCCTGCTATGTTCGACTATAGAGTCAGATACTGATGATGAACAAGGAGTGTCAGATTATAGTCAAAGGATGACTTTTTATTTATTATTGACTTGTGAATAGTTTCGTCGAGATAATTAGCTGGATCCGGAGGATTTACCGTAAAGGAAGAACACTATATTTTTTTATTCTAACCGTCTGCACCTAAGCGTACCTTTGGCACCGTATTACGTTACGATGTACAACTTGGAGGAGCCCAAAGTCAACTATGGCTATCGTGGCTCTAAAAATGATGATGATGAAATCAGTTCGATTCAATATGGCGCGAGAGCAAGTTTCCCGTATTGCTCACGCGAATGAATTCGAAGATCTCATGCGAGATCTTCGGCGTGCCGCTCCTGGCACGTCGGAGGAAGTGCGTAATATAATAGGACAACTGGTCAACCATCCGGTTGTCGGAAATATCCGTCCTATTCGGGTTATGGAAGGCATGGCTATGGCCGGGCCTGACGAGCGGGGGGGGCAGGCCGGACGACGTCGGCAACACAACCAGCAGCAAAGGTACCGGTACAGGGAGGATGCACCCTTACCCAAGGTCATTTCTCAACAACAATATAAACCAAGAGATGGTGAGGACGTTCACCCCAACGGGCAGACGGCGAGGTCGCCAAGTGTTGGACCTAGGCCTAGGTCTAAAAGACCATGGATCTGAACAGGGTCGAGGATCAGGAAGCAGCAACATAAGGCGAAAAGGTTTGTGGGCCTAGGCCCTACAAATGTAGGCCCTGCTAATGTCGCATTCATTTTACGCCCCGAGGACGTGAGGGGTCTAGGCGAATAGGCAGATTGCCAAAGTCGGCCATGATGGACCAAAAGGCAATAACAAACACTGCATGTAGGCCTACATACAGTGAATGTACACCATGCACAGCATGTTCTAAAACCTGCAAAAACACAAAACTCTCATGAAAAGTTCTCAAATCAACACATCCTCAGTAATGCTACATATGCTGCCGTGAGCCTAGGCTAAAATGTTTGCAGATATTTTGCACAAAATAAAATAAAAAGACTTTTATGCCCTTTCTGAGCCAAACCTTTGCTCGAGCCATGGCAGGTATCACAGCGCCTACCCAACAGAGTGGAAAATGATGTCATGACATATACCTGGACGGCGCCAAGGTTGAGTCAACAATATAATAGTCTGTTTTTACTTTTCTGAATTAGTATTTTGCCAAAAGTAAGGCAAGGCTCAGTTCATATTAATGAAATGTTACAATAACATGTTGAATGCGAGACATTTTCATTGTCTATACCTCGGCTAGCCTCGTGCATGTTGCAATCCATCCGTGCATGCACGTCATGACGTTAGTCGTTAGGCCTACAATCCATCGTAATCAGACAACGTGCATTCACCATATGCACATCACACACATGGGAATCGCTCATGCTTCATCTACCAGTAGGCGGCGGGCCTATCATATCAGCGATTCCAAATGCAAGCCAACCAGTATTATAACCAGGTCAACTGTAACTCGTACCTCGGTCAACTCGTAGGCCTAACCAAGTTACTCGTAATTACGGTCAACTCGTAAGCCGTGACCATATCTACTCGTTATGCTTTTTATCATAGAATAACCTTCATTTGGCATTTCTCTTTACTATTTTACAGAATGCCGCAGTGGAACCTTTCAAAAGCCCTCGCCTCCAATATGCCTTACAACAAAATACCTCTTACGGTAAAGATCGTTAAAGTCGGCAGAAAGCGAACGAAGATCAGCTCTTTGGGAAAGAATTCAAGTTGTTGGCCAATGGGAATTGCTGATATCGAATCTAGGTAAAAAAGGCACTGGAAAAAAAGGCACGGAAAAAAGGCACTAGGAAAAAAAGGCACTGGAAAAAAGGCACTAGGAAAAAAAGGCACTAGGTAAAAAAGGCACTAGGAAAAAAAGGCACTAGGTAAAGAAGGCACTGGAAAAAAAGGCACTAGGAAAAAAAGGCACTTGGAAAAAAGTGGCACTTGGAAAAAAGTGGCACTTGGCACTTTCAAGAAATTCAACATTGTTCAGGGCCGGATCCAGGATTTAGAAATACGGGGGCACAACCCTGAGGGCGAAGACCTCAGTTGGTTCGCACCACAAGTGCGCGCACACGAAGGGGGGTCCGGGGGGCCTCCCCCGGGAAAATTTGAAAAATCAAAGCTCTGAGATGCGATTTCCCAGCATCTTAGACATGAAATACTAGGCGATTTCCAAAAAGTGCAGTAAAAAAATCATTGACCCTCAAAAAATAGGGGGGGGGGGCACATGCCCCATGTGCCCCCCTCTGGATCCGGGCCTGTTGTTCAATACAATGTGGTTGACAGGAGAATCACTGTACTTCATTTTTAACAGCAAAGCTAATGTAAACGTAAAATTTATCATTGCCAACCATCCAAAAGCCATAACACTAACAGTCCATTCTAAAACTTCTTATTTTGAAGTTGAGTACATTCCACGGTACGGTACAATTTTTAAAGATTGTTGAAAAATTGAAGCACATTATACAATTCTATTACAGGTGTGGTAAGTACATGATGCAAGACATTATGTATCCATAAACATAGAGTTTCTTGCGTGTGATGATCCCAATTATATTACATGTACCATGTGGCTTCTGTCAAGTTCTTGTTTTAAAGTCCATCATCATACCGGTACATTTCTGATTTGTTGAAAACCCAAAAAATTGGAAGCACATTATTTAATTGCACGGCACCTATGATGTAAAACATTATCTCTTAGTCTCTAGTGCCGGTAGTGGCATATTCAGTTGCTTGTGATGATATCTTAGGCAAACTGGGAAATCATGACATAGTCCGTGGACACATTATTTGTGCATTATATAGCGATATTCCCAACGCGGATACAATGTCCTATTCCACGCAGAAATTCCTCCATATCCTTTCTACCAGTATTGTAGTCGATACACAAATTCTGCAAGCGCCTCTGTTGTTCTTGAACTGAGCGACGGACTCTTTTTCTTGGGCGGTTTCCGATAGCATCCTGGGCAAGAGCTGTTCTGACGGATTTTTCCTCGAGTTGAAGGGTCTTGATGAATTTCCATACAGTGGGATGGGTGTGGCCTACCAAATGTGTAAATTTATTATTCCATGCCTCGCAGATGTTGTTGGTTCGAGGATCATCATTGAGTGTGGTGTCGTGAACATTCCAAAGTGCTGGAGGAAACGATGGTGGGGTTCTGCGAATAACAACTAATCCACCCTGGGCACAAACATTCCTAAAGGCCCCCGTAACATAAGTTGTGTCGAAGTAGTCGATCAACTCGGCCACCTCTGCTGGTGCAATCTGTCTGATGTAACGCATGCCATTTTCAAAGTCCTGCACGGGAAAGAAAGCAAGACCGTCCAGCATCCCACAGAAATGTCGGAATTCCTCCTGTTGCTTGTAGGTATTCACAAGTCCCAATTCCTGAATCTTTGTCCACGTAGACTGAGTCAGATGGTAGAAACATCCTTTCACTTCTGTTGCATCCCCCAGAACATTATTTAAAGCATTGGATACTGCCAGTTCAAAGTCAATCATGCATATTCTAGGGTCGGGGGCATAACCAAATGTATTCTGACAATTGTGAACGATTCTACCTAGAAGTTCGTTGTAAGTGTCCATAGACTTTCTCTGAAATAAGGAAGCTGCCGAAAGCACATTGATCTCAGCAAAAGGAACACGTATTATGTAGACCTGCATAAAGTTCTTAGGAGACATGGCGTAATTCCCATCAAGGAACCATTTGTCGGCATTAGCTAGGACCTCCAGCTGTGCAAGAGAACAGAAGCAGATGATTCTGTCACCATTTTCATCTTGGTTGTCAAAGAGTAAAAAATCCCGTGGAGCTTCGTCATTTTCGGGTAACGTCAGAGCCCATTCGCCTTCGATAACCAATTCTCGGACATTGTCTGGCTCAACGGGCATGTTTCGTACGTTCATTTCGAATCGTGCATTTGCATGTGTCTGGCTGAGGCAAGAAAGCTTGAGCATCTGGTGTTATGGTTGCGTTCACTCTAGCGAGAATCTGTGCTGGTTTTGAATCGGTATCTGCAGCCAAACGTTTCATCTGGGCCCGTGCTTTCGTTATTTCGATGTTGTTCTGGTCTGGATCGTGATTGTGCTCGGACAACAAATGCAAATCCCCAACGTTTAAGGTAGACCTCAATCTTCCTTTGCAGCCAGCGTTAACTTTTGTGCAGCGCCAATAAATGGTTGTGTTGGACTGTCTCTGCTTATTGTACATATATCCATCGTAACAGAGTTTCTGGCCTCCCTTGTTGTTGGTTATCAGCTCCATAATCTTCTCAGCACTCTTGTTTGATGAACTACTGACGCATTCCAGAGATCCCTTATTTATATATCGCCTTTATATATTTCCTTTAATTACAGTATGAACCCATTTAAGAATATACCTGTTCATAGGAATCAATGTCCAAAACAAAGAAATCGGTTGGCGAAACACGTGTGAAGCTCTATGAATAAAAACGCATTCCGGAAAAACAAAAGTCACATTTTGTAATGCACCTGTGAAGCCCTGTGAATAAAAGCATTCAGGAACAAACAAAGAAGTCACATTATACACCTTCCTTGTGAAGCCCTATGAATAAAATCATTCAGGAAAAAAAGAACTATGAAATAGGCCTACATAGAAGACATGTTTTTCCCCCAGAATGGATTGCAAAGATTTCAAATCCAAACTTGGTTTCTCAGGTAGGAAGAGTAGCTTCCTGTATTTTATAAGAAAAATGCTCTGCAAGGCAAATAACACAATGCATGCAAATACTACAAACACAATTTAGCCTTTAAATTAGGTTAATTCAGTGGACAACAAAACATATTGTAACAACAGAATTATAAAATAATTATTAATTACCCAAAGACGTTATTAGCAGGGAGTAATTAGCCCAATTCTTCTCTAGTCTAATATAACAAAAATACCCCCAGGTCTGGAGAAAATGTATACAGGCCGAAATTCCATTTTGTAAAAAGTGCCTTTTTTTCCTAGTTTCTGTTTTTAGAGTGCCTTTTTTACCTAGTGCCTTTTTTCCTAGTGCCTTTTTTACCTAGTGCCTTTATTTCCTAGTGCCTTTTTTTCCTAGTGCCTTTTTTTCCTAGTGCCTTTTTTACCTAGTGCCTTTTTTTCCAGTGCCTTCTTTACCTAGTGCCTTTTTTTCCGTGCCTTTTTTTCCGGTGCCTTTTTTTCCAGTGCCTTTATTACCGTATACCGCTGATATCACAGCAGCGACGAAGATTTGCATTTACTCAGAAATGTTCCTCCAGACAATGAGGGAAGGCACCACAGTAATCATCATCAATTACGCATCAAAGCCCACACATCTCTTTGAATCAAAGAACTTCAGGGTCTTCAAAACAGCCACAATGACATCAATTCCACAATCCATCATCCGGTCCGCAAATGACCTCATCTCACCCCGACCAGCTGCTACCATAACCATACAAGATGCCTGTGCATCCCCACAAAAGACGCTGGTGTCATTGTCAGCCACAGTTCAGCAGGTATGGCTACTCGCTTCCTGATACAATACATGTATAACCCACAGCAATATGCGACAAAGACATATCACAATTTCGACAGGAGGATTTCACATTTATGAAGTACCTCACCGCCACGGGTGTCACCGCATGCAGTACATCGAGAAGTATGAATTGGCCTAACGACAATTCGGTGACAGTGCACCTTGCATACATCTTGCCCTTTCTGAAGCTCACCAGAAAACAGCTCACCCAAATTTGTTGAGGAATTATGGCTGTTCAACTTCGTAGGGTTGACTTTTTCCCCACGTCACTTTTCAGGTGACCAGCTTGAACGACGGGAAGACTGCGCGAGTGGTGAGCAGTCAAGCTATAGTCCAGGCAATCTACGCCGAAATCGATGGAAAGCAAGAAGAAATTGCAACACACGTTTTTTTTGCGCAGAATGGAAGATTAAGATGTGTATTATATTGTGTGAAGAATCCCCAGGAATCCCCCCACGGGAAAGTGGTCAAATAAACGGTTAAAAGCAACGAATTTCGGACGAGAAATGATGACGTCATTGCCCCGAATTCAGCTGACGGCCCCCGCGTAATAGGCGGTCTGACGTCACCGCGCTGTTGATGACGTCGGGATTTCAGCGCGAAGCGCATCTGCGGGAAAATTTGAAGTTCTCGGATGTTTTTGAATGATTTTCGTGTTTTTTTCTTAATTAAATGCAGGTAAGGTTGTTTTAATTGTATCATTTTCATATGGTCACTTTCTTCTGCATGGGAAATTGTGTAAGAATGAATTACTTGGGTAGAGTTTTGAAGAACAAGGCAAAGTTGACCGTGAGATTTGGACGCAAAAGTTTTTGCGCAAATGTAGGGCCGTGCGAATGTTGTCCATACTAATTTTTTCTGCCTGGGTTTTCCTTCAGCAACTTTGCAGAATAGGCCTTTGACTTCTAGCGAGTAACTGGTGTGGACAATGTGCGCAAAACTTTTCGCGCCAAAGAAAATGCTGCAGAAAGTATCCCCCCCCC